>JAODAL010013774.1:0-89928 GCA_025379985.1 Phyllomedusa bahiana | reverse complement strand
AAATGTAGGGGCCCCAAAGATATCACTATGCAGTTCTGCAGCGGATTTCATATCAGATTTTTAGAGGTGTACATCACTTATTATATATCACTGTCTGCCCTGAGATAGGACTCAGAGCAGTGCGAGTGCAGTGGGAAATTTTTCCCCCTATGTGCAAAGCCAGAGGCATCATAAGAAATGAAGGCTGCATTAGGAGAACCGCATCAGAGGAGGAGGCGTTTTGATGGCAGACAACCTGTAAATCGGTATAACTTTATTTTTTTAAATATATAATAATTGCCTGTATTGCACCGGTCATATTGGCAAAAAAACTGAAAAAATTTAATTTCTGTAATAAATCACTGTAGTCTCAAAATGGGAAGCAAATGTATCACAGGTGACATTATCTGTACTGGGGACCCATTGTTTTTCGTGAATTTGATAAATTTGTACTCTCCAAACATGGAAGCAGAATACAAGGTAGGAGAAGAAATCTTACCCCGTTACTATTGACTTATGGAGCTGCTGATACACAGGGCTGTGATTGTAAGAGCTGCCATAAAGATTTCACATCGATACAAAACACTTTGTATTTTACATTCGCTCTGCACCGTATATCATTATTATCGTTTATGGAAAAATTTATACCTTAGCATAAAAGGCTTGTACAGTCTCAAGTTATTAATTGGCCCCGGATCGACTGTTGTAAATGTAATTTATTGTAACTTGAGATCATAGCTCTATGAAAACTAGTAATTGGTTTTGAAAACACTAAAATTTCACCCCCAACGCAAGATAAATAAAGATTAGAGGAGTTGTCTCACCATGCTGCTTCACAGAGCCAAAAGCAGCTCTAGATTCATACATCCTGTCTCTTCCTGGTCAGGCTGTGGGTGGTTCTATAGTAGTGATTAGTATATCAGCTCCATATTCCCAGCTCTTCTTATTGCACTGACATGAGTGCAGGAGATGTAGTCAATAGTGCAGAGGGGTTCAGAGCTCCAAGCAAAGACAAAAAAAGTAATTATTCGCTTTAGTTTGTTAGAAATAGCACTCTCTTTTCTTAAAGGGGTTTTGCCACGATGTAATGTTGACGTGAATCCTCCAAAATGGGTATTTAATCACTTTTCTAAATATATGTTATTAAAAAAATTGCAGCCTGAGAGAGCTACAGGCTGCCTTACCTGCCCTTAGTTACTTAAAAGCGTCTATTAGATACGACCAGGCAGAGTGACAAGAGCTGCTGGGGCTTGTGCAGAGCACACTTCTTATCTGATGAGAGGAAGCGTGAAGGCACTGGGTAGAAATATGTTGTCTTTTGTATACAGAATCCACTAGTTGTAGTGTGATTATCTGAGTAGATCCCTACTTTATCTGATGACAGGGAACATGAAGGAGCTTTCAAGAGGCTGAAGGAGCTTTCAAGCTGCTGTGGAGAAAGCTGTTGTCTTTTGTATACAGAATCCACAAGTTGTAGTTTGATTATTTGAGTGAACATTTCACATGATCCCTAATGCATGGCTCTGAGCTATGGCTGGGTGTCTCTCTCTCTCTCTCAGCTCAGCATTGCTTTGTTTACATTTGCTTCTTAGCAGATAAGGCACGTCCTGGCAAAACCCCTTAAAGCTGCAGGCGTCCTGTGGTGGCGTCATTCCCTGCTCTCTGTTTAATCAGGAAGGGAGAGCAAGACAATAACCAGAGAAACCTGTATGCACTCAGAGCAGATAACATCTCTCTTATCTCCTGACCAGGGTTAGAATCAAAAGAGGAATGTATTTGGAAAAAGTCTTGATTCAACATGCCCTACATAATAAAGCTTGTCTTTATACTGAGACAACCTCTTTAAGCCCTTAACCCACCTAGACGTATACGAATCCTGTTTCCCCGAAAATAAGACAGTGTCTTATATTAATTTTTGCTCCTAAAGACGAGCTGAGACTTATTTTTAGGGGATGTCTTCTTTTTCCATGAACAAGAATTTACATTTACAGTTGAACAAAACTCCACATGTATTAATATACTGTAGTGATTTCATCACAAACGTCAGCATATGCAGCCAAACTCTGAATTGCATAAAAAAATGCACTGTGTCTTAATTTCGGGGGTGTCTTATTTTCGGGGAAACAGGTGTTAGCTGCACAGATTCTAAAAACGGATCCAACGCGCTGTGTGAGCATACCCTTACTCTCCGGGTGACCACAGTTTTATTATATGCATGGGTTCACATGGTCACACGGCAGTTCTGTATGTTGTACAACAGACTGCTGCATGGTTTCCAAACTGTATGAGGGTCAGATTTCTTGCCTATACCTAGAGTTGATCACACACGTCTAGTAGCTGACAGTCAATCGCTTTTTCTAATGAACTCCCCATACATATGCATGCTGAGAATGCATGTCTGGTCATTAGGGAAAAGGGATAAGTTGCTGCCAGACACCTCACTTGAAAACACCAATCTTTTTTTTTTTTTTTTTTTTTCCTCTAAGCATATGCTACTTTGCAGGAGCAGAGAGATTATCTCTAACAAAATTACAGATAAAGCCATGCTTTTCAGTCCTCACAGCACTTGTACCTTTTGTTTAGAAAAGCTAGCCTTGTTAGATATAATAAGTTGCTAGGAGCTCAGTCCATCCATGGGCTGATGTCACTCTCTGCTCTCTCTTCTCAACTAATCAGATAACAGAAGTCTGTCTGGTATGCAGCTAACCATAGAAACCTGTGTGCACTCAGAGCACATAAAATATCTCATGACTCAAGTAAAATCTATTGAGCAATGTATTTAGAAAAAATCTTCAATTAACTATCCCTTTATGTTGAAAGCTAATCTCTGTAGTGAGAAAACCCCTCACCAACATTTGATGTATGAGTGTTGGTAATGGGATTTGTATTGGGATCGCAACACAGCCAGTCGGTGCCGGCTGCTAATTGCAGCTCCCAAGAGCCGGTAACAGCACAGGATAGAGCCGGTTCCATTCCATGCTATTTTATCCTTAGACGCCACTGCCACCATAGCCGCGGCATCTAAATGAATGAGAAACGGTGCTGTGCACCGTTCCTCACTCCGATTGGGACCTCCACAGCAGCTTCGCTTGGTCCCGATCAGACTTCCATCACCGTCATGTTTTTTGTTTTACTACTTCTTGCTCCAGACAGAAAGCAGTAAAACTGCCGTAATTGTGCACCCTGTTGCATTGTCTATACAATGCATTAGACTGTATAAACAATCGCTCCTCCTACTGATGGCGCACTCTAGGGGGACTCGAAGTTAAAGTAAAAAAAAATGTTTTCAAAATGTAAAATATGTGTGTATATATATATAACAAGAAACAGAAAATAATAAAAAATAGTTACACATAATTGATGTAGATGTGTAGATGCATCCGTAAAAGTCTGATCTATTGAAATGTGATTTCATTGCTCCCGTAAGCTGAGCACTGTAGAAGAAAATAATTCCAAACGTCCCCTAAAAATTTAAATTAAAGTGGTAAAAAAAAATCACCTATATCACTGTATTCCAAACTGGTACCAAAAAAAACTACACTTCAGCCCACAAAAAAATGTAATCAAGTCCGTAGGTAGAAGTGCAGAAAATGGCACCATGGTAAAAATGTGAAAAATACAAACATGTTTGGATCGTGTTGATGTACAAGTGTTATTGCAGGATTCATTTAAACCAGTAGAATACTGGTAACAAAAATATTGAAAGCTGTATATACAAGACTTACGCAGACATAGGTAAAGTATATGTTTTGTATGTACAGCTCTCAGTGTACTACACATCAGCGCCGCAGGGGGCGTGACACATGGAGAGGTGAGTACCTTTTTTTTTGTTTTTCTTAGCTATAGGGGGCAAAAACCTGGCTACAGGGGGCTACAACCTGGATACAGGGGGCAACTACCTGGCTACAGGGGGCATATAGCTTTCTGTTTACGGGGGGGGGGGCAGCTATCTGGCTACATGGGGCATATAACTACCTGGCTGCAGGGGGCACCTTCCTGTCTAGAGGGGTCAAATAGCTACCTGGATACCATGGGGCAACTACCTGGCTACATAAGCCTATGTAACTACATTATAACTACATTATATATTTCTATTTAATAATGGACTGAGATACCTACCTATAAGTTTACCTACCTAATAGGCACTATACACCTACCTAGTTGAGGAGTGCCTACCTATTTTGGGGGTGTACCTATATACTGTCTTAGGGAATTTAACTACTTCCTATATTGGTATACAAAACAAGATTAAAACTTGATGCACAAATGTTTTCCCCGTAGCCGTTTGGTCACTATGTGGTGGTGATATGTGGCAGTATTATTCAGTCACTATGTAGTGATGATATGTGGTCATGGTGTGACAGTATTCGGTCACTATGTGGTGGTTATATGGTGTTGCAGTATTATTCAGTCACTATGTGCTGGTGATATGTGGTCATGGTGTGGCGGCATTCGGTCACTGTGTGCTGGTGATATGTGGTCTTAGTAGGATTTTGGTAATATTAACCTTGGGATTCTGGTTTTGTGTAGCAGTGTTATTTGGTAACCGTATACTATATTATTTAGTAGTTTTATACATAGCACATTGTGGTAAAGCTTTTTGTATATTTTGGCTTTGGTTGATGTTGATGCGCTGTGTCGCATCGTGGCGTATTGTGTTAAGTGGGGAAGAAAAACCTCATGTAAAAACCTCATCGTGTGTGAACTACAATGCTGTTTTACATAGGAATCAATAAAATGAACTGGGGCGCTTTGGATGCTGTTTTGGACCCGGAAATGCTCCAAAGGCCGCATCCAAAACAGCATCAAAATAAGCTGTGTGAACATACCCTAACAGTTAAGGAGAAGTTCCATTTACACAGTTTTAAAATTATGTTAGCCCTATAAGGTCCACTGTGAGGCTGACGTGGCCCCGGTGAAAATGAGTTTAAAACCCCTGATGTAGATCAAATAATAAAAAAGTTATGGCTATGGCAAGGTGGGGAGAGAAAAACGAATGTGACCCAAAAAAAAAACCAGACTGCAGCAGGAAGGGATTAAAAATGCACAAAGTCACTGGGTTTCTTCTTGGTCTACGGTAGTTGAGGAGAAATATGACTGATTGTACGCCTAATGCAGTGGTTCCCATCCTTATTACCAAGGCACTCCTCTTAAAAATGTTCCCACTCTGAGAGAGCCCTTAATCACACTTCCACCTCCAAAAATGTGAGAATTTTATATGCTGGCCAGGTTATGTTGATTGCCCTGTGCAAACTGAATTCAGTTTGCCATACGTACTGTCTGCTGCTACTGCCTTTTAGTAAAGCCCTCGGTCAGGTTCTAAGGATTTCATTAAACTGTGGTTGATAATGTGTCTAATATTGAATTAAGCATTTCCTTTGGGGTGTAGGATGCAGGAACTGCACGTCCAGTGCCAGGGCCATTCCCAGGCTAAATTGCTAAATTGCGGAGTGAAGAAATTTCTTACCCAGAGCCAAAATTTACAAAATGATTCAACACAATGTGCTATGTATAAAACTGCTACATAATAGTCATACAGTGGCCAACTAACACTGCTACACAAAACCAGAATCCCAAGGCTAATATTACCAATGTCCTACTAAGACCACGTAGTGACCGAATACCGCATCACCGTGACTACGTATCACCACCATATAGTGACTAGATAATACCACCACACCATGATCACATATAACTACCACATAGTGACTGCATAATACCACCACATCATGAATACACATCACCAGCACATAGTGACTGAATAATACACAATACCATTACTGAATACAAACCATTATACTACAACCAATATTACCAGCAGACAGTGACCATACAGAGTTGGATACCAATTCTACACAGGCTCTGCAGACATATAATCGATTAAAGTAAGGTTACATCCTGGACTTACAGGAGACGTCTCTGAAGAGTTGTTCTCTCTTTGATGATTTGTTCTCTCTCTTCTTCTTTTTCTCCATCTGTCCCAGAACACCATGACGTCTTCTCCCGGCCACAACTCTTCACTGTAGAAATTACAGAACTAACATCTTAGACTCCTCCCTTTATCAGCACTTCTCTACCAATCCCTACCTCTTTGCAAACTCCCCATCTATAGCGCCCCAAATGGTAATAATTACCCCCTTGCACCCCAAACAGTAAAAGTGCCCCCTAACTGCTATGGGGCTCCCATTTGTGCATCAAGTTTTATTCTTGTTTTGTTTTCTAAGGAAGTAGTTAAATTCCCTAAAACAGTATGTAGGTACACCCCCAAACTAGGTAGGTAAACTTATAGGTATCTCGGTCCCCTATTAAGTAGATAGGTAGTTATATAGGCCTCCCCAATAAGTAGAAATATAAATCCCTATTATGTAGCTATATAGGCCCCCCTGAAAGTAGATATAGGCCCCCTGTAGCCAGGTAGTTGCCCTTTGTAGTCAAGTAGTTGCTCCCTGTAGTCAAGTAGTTGCCCCTTGTAGACATGTATTTGCCCCCTGTAGGCAAGTAATTGCCCACTGTAGCCAGGTAATTTCCCCTTGTAGTCAAGTATTAGCCCCCTGTAGCTAAGTAGTTGCCCCTGCAGCCAAGTAGTTGCCCCTGCAGCCAAGTAGTTGCCCCTGCAGCCAAGTAGTTGCCCCTGCAGCCAAGTAGTTGCCCCTGCAGCCAAGTAGTTGCCCCTGCAGCCAAGTAGTTGCCACCGCAGCCAGGTACTAGCCTCCTGTAGCCAGGTAGTAGCCTCCTGTAGCCAGGTAATTGCCCCTTGTAGTCAAGTAGTAGCCCCTGTAGCCAGGTAGTAGCCACCTGTAGCCAGATAGTATCCCAGTGTAGCCATGTAGTAGCCCCTGTAGCCATATAGTAGCCCCCTGTAGCCAGATAGTAGCATCCTATAGCCAGGAAGTTGCCCCCTTGGAGTCAGGTAGTTGCCCCCTGTAGCCAGGTAGTTGAACCCCTATAGCCAAGTAGTCGGCCCCTTGTAGTCAGGTAGTTGCCCCTTGTAGCCGGGAAGTTCCCCCCTGTAGCCAGATATTAGCCCCCTGCAGCCAGGTAATTGCCCCCTTTGGCCAGGTAGTTGCCACCTGTTGCCAGATAGTGGCCACTTTCGCTAATGAAATAAAATAAAAGTGGGTACTCGCCTCTCCATGGTCCATGTGGCAGGTCCTGGAGCTGGTGTTCAGTGTAAGCGGCGTGACGTCATTACGCCGCTTATGCCGCCACGCAGGTCCCGGGATCTCCTGGGCTGGCAGAGGCTGCTGACCAAGGAGATCCAGCGTCACAGAGGGCGTGGTAAAAGGCGTGCATTACGTCTCCTGCGACGCCAATGTGTATGTACAATGCCCACCGGTAACGATCCGTCCTGCCTTCTCCCTGACTCTGCGCGGCTATTGCGCAGCAGTCAGAGAGATCGGCGCCCTGGCGCCCCGGACAATCGCCGCCTTGCCCGCCCCTAGGAACGGCCCTGTCCAGTATGAGGCCCTCATAATGGGCCCTTCACCTTACTAGCATCAGAATAGAGTTATGTATCATTAGTGTCAAGGGAGCTATGCGACGTAAGGAAATACTGCTGTGCATATGGCTTGGGATACGAGAGGCTGGAGTATGACCACTACACCAACAAAAGAGCTATGGGAATATTATATAGGGAACTTGTTAGGCCACTATTACTAGTGCAGCCTACCAGTGGAGAACAAAACCTAGTTAGTATGGATGAAAAAAAGACATACAGAGCTCCCTCAAGATACAGTGGCCTCAGGATATGATATTTCCACCATACAATGCTCTTTTATGGGACATTGTATCTTGAACCTCACTCCCCATACAAGGTCCCAGACACTACTGATCTGTAGCTCATGTGATTGATGCAATCAATTATGAACATTTTACCTGTAAAACCAAGTGAAGTACATGCAGTGATTTGCAGTCTAGTAGCTCCTCTCTACAGTACAGTGCAGTACTACATGTCCTGTACTGCCCTTACACGTATTAGTGAGGTGCATGCAGTGATTAGTTGTTTTGTAGCGCCTCTCTACAGTACAGTGCAGTACTACATGTCCTGCATTGCTCTTACCTGTATTAGTGAGGTGCATGCAGTGATTGGTATTCTAGTAACGCCTCTCTACAGTACAGTGTGGTACTACATGTCCTGCATTGCTCTTACATGTATTAGTGAGGTGCTTGCAGTGTTTGGTGGTCTATAGCCCCTCTCTATAGTACAGTGCGGTACTACATGTCCTGTACTGCTCTTACATGTATTAGTGCTGTGCATGGAGTGATTGGTGGTCTAGTAGCACCTCTCTACAGTACAGTGCGGTGCTACATGTCCTATACTGCTCTTCCATGTATTAGTGAGGTGCATGCAGTGATTGGTGGTCTATAGCCCCTCTCTATAGTACAGTGTCGTACTACATGTCCTGCACCGCTCTTACATGTATTAGTGAAATGTATGCAGTGATTGGTGGTCTATAGCGTCTCTCTACAGTACAGTGCGGTACTACATGTCCTGTGCTGCTCTTACATGTATTAGTGAGGTGCATGCAGTGATTGGCAGTCTATAGCGCCTCTCTACAGTACAGTGCAGTACTACATGTCCTGTACTGCTCTTACATGTATTAGTGAGGTACATGCAGTGATTGGCGGTCTAGTATCACCTCTCTACAGTACAGTGCGGTACTGCATGTCCTGTACTGCTCTTACATGTATTAGTGAGGTACATGCAGTGATTGGTGGTCTATAGCGCCTCTCTACAGTACAGTGCGGTACTACATGTCCTGTACTGCTCTTACATGTATTAGTGAGGTGCATGCAGTGATTGGCGGTCTAGTAGTTCCTCTCTACAGTACAGTGCGGTACTACATGTCCTGTACTGCTCTTACATGTATTAGTGAGGTGCATGCAGTGATTGGCAATCTATAGCTCCTCTCTACAGTATAGTGTGGTTCTATATGTCCGGTACTGTTCTTACATGTATTAGTGAGGTACATGCCGTGATTGCCGGTCTACAGTGCCTCTCTACACTACAGTGCGGTACTACATCTCCTGTACTGCTCTTACATGTATTAGTGAGGTGCATGCAGTGATTAGTGGTCTAGTAGCCTCGCTCTACAGTACAGTGCGGTACTACATGTCCTGTACTGCTCTTACATGTATTAGTGAGGTACATGCAGTGATTGGCGGTCTAGTAGCGCCTCTCTACAGTACAGTGCAGTACTACATGTCCTGTACTGCTCTTACATGTATTAGTGAGGTGCATGCAGTGATTGGCGGTCTAGTAGCTCCTCTCTACAGTACAGTGCGGTACTACATGTCCTGTACTGCTCTTACATGTATTAGTGAGGTGCATGCAGTGATTGGAGGTCTATAGCGTTTCTCTACAGTACAGTGCGGTACTTCATGTCCTGTACTGCTCTTACATGTATTAGTGAGGTGCATGCAGTGATTGGCGGTCTAGTAGCTCCCCTCTACAGTACAGTGCGGTACTACATGTCCTGTACTGCTCTTACATGTATTAGTTAGGTGCATGCAGTGATTGGCGGTCTATAGCGCCTCTCTACAGTACAGTGCGGTACTACATGTCCTGTACTGCTCTTACATGTATTAGTGAGGTGCATGCAGTGATTGGTGGTCTATAGCGTTTCTCTACAGTACAGTGCGGCACTACATGTCCTGTACTGCTCTTACATGTATTAGTGAGGTGCATGCAGTGATTGGGGGTCTATAGCCCCTCCCTACAGTACAGTGCGGTACTACATGTCCTGTACTGCTCTTACATGTATTAGTGAGGTGCATGCAGTGATTGGCGGTCTATAGCGCCTCTCTACAGTACAATGCGGCACTACATGTCCTGTATTGCTCTTACATGTATTAGTGAAGTGCATGCAATTGAATTAAAAAGTTGTATCTGTCCCAAAATAGTACCCATAAAAAGTTGGCTTATGCCCCCTCACTCCAATTCATAGGCGGAAGACCAAAAATGGATTTGTTGCAGACACTAGCACTGCCAAGAACATTTAAGAGATAGAGAATGTCAGCATTTTTTTACCATTACTAAAACATATCAAAAACCGTTCATATTTGGTATTTCTGGAAATGTATCAACCTGCAGAACACAGGTAACACATCATTTATACTGAAGAGTGAATGGCGTAGAAACCTTTCACCCCACTTTTTGTGGGGTTTCCCAGTATATTTTATGTTATGGCCAGTGACACCATTTAAAAAGTACATCTTGTCCTGCAAAATAAAAGTCCTCATATGTCTTCGTTGATGAAAAAATGAAAGAGTTATATGTCTAAAGGAACCTTTGATGCCAATTACAGTATACACCTTAAAGGGGTTGCCTCACTATATTGTCTCGTCCTGTTTTCTTGGTTTCATTTTTAGTTCAGGGGCGTGTTTACTGGCTTCTATTAGGCTGCAGTGGAATCCAGGTCTGTAGCTATAGCAACAAGTGCTGGCACCCTATCATGAGAGATCACACAGGTCTGTAGCTATTTCAACCAGTGCTGGCAGCCTATCAGAAGAAATCAAACAGGTCTGTAGTTATAGCAACCAGAGGAGCTGATGCAGCACATAAAAGAGGGGATATCTCAGAATAGGTAGGACACTGTTAATGGACACATATTGCAAAGTGACTTGTTTTTGCAAGATCTTTAATATAAAAAGCAGCAATCCTTGTAGCGAGACAACCCCTTTAATTTTACGTGTTCCTGTAGCCCAATTATTTTCAATGGTTCCATTGTTTGTGTCCAGGGGAGTTATATTACAATTTTTTTTTTTTTTACTTTTCAGGTGAACCACAATTCAAACACAGTGTCTGATTTTCATTAATTGAATTTAATAAAATTTTAATTTATTTTTACTTTTGTCAGTTTCACGTTATTTCAGTATCTTTAAAAGGATCGGCACCAACAATTGTGTCCACGTGTGTTTCTCTTCCAGCAGGAGTCCAATATATAGTGATTTATTCTTCATTAGTAGAGTGTGCTGAGAATACCATTATAGAAACTCAAGAGAGGATCCATGAGGCAGCACAGACAGTATGTGCGTCACTGCCTTATTTATCACCGCATCGCCAACGCATTCTTAATTCTCTAATTAAATTAGCTGAGTTTCCTTGTCCCTCTTATATCATGTATAGATACGCTCTGAATGACAAATGCTGTGTTAGCTTTGATGCTGTAAAGTGACATCCCTCTGGTTCTCTCTATGCAGATCTTCCAGCATATCATCAAGTTTTGCCAAGCCAAGTTCTCAAAGCCTGGCGTCTCGAGGAGCTTTCTTTGTCGACGATGATGATGATGAGGTGAGATTCCATTATCACAGCTTTGAATATGATACATTGAATGGCGATTACATCTCAGCCGTCTGGTTGACACCGTAAAAGTCTAAAATGACAAAGCTTATTTACCGGGGAGACGTTTATTCTGCAATTTCAAACCGTTAGAGTCACCGCGAGACAAAAGAGGACGAAGAAGGATGTCTTCCTCACAAACACAATGACGGATTCTGTCATAACCGTGTATTTCCGTGTATTTAGATGACAGTTCTATGCAGAGTAATAACAGGGGAAATATTCCAAAATTGCTAGACAGAGCCACCGTTTTTTTTGAGGAAAAAAAAAAAATCAGGTTGCAATTCAATTGCAGATGCTCATATATAATGAATGCGTCTGACGCCTTGCAAACTGGGAGTGTAGAGGGTCTGTCAATGTCTATGTTATGCACAAACAAGATACTTTGCATGGAATACATTTTTTTCAGATTCCAAAAAGAACTTTATTTGAATCAGGTCACAAAATGATACAGTTCAGTAAACAGGTATAGACATAACAAAACGTGTTAAAGGGGTTTTGCCACAAAGTAAAATTGACATGGAAACCTTGCAAATGAAATAACAAACATTTTCACCATTCATTATTATTAAATATTCTGCACCGTTTTTGTTTTAGCTGCTCCTTTAGTGATCCATTGTTTACAGCTCGTCTCCAGGGGATACGACCAGGGCTGAGAGCTCCTCAATCCTGGTCGCACATCCTCAGACATTACCTCTCCTCTCAGGCAGCTACTGAGTGTTCATACCCCAGGTGCCGTCATTCTACTCCAGTCCTCTGTACTCCTTAGTAATTAGTCAAACAGTGCAAATAAATAAAAAAGAAATCTCAATGAGTTCTGTGCATTGTTAAAGAGAAAAAAAAACACAGGTTTGGTTCCTGCAGGGATTTAAACCTAGGACCCTTGTGCTGTGAAGCAAAAACATTACCTCTCAGCTACTCACAATGCTTTACATAAACAGACCTTTCTTTGACTACAGAGAGGATAGGCCTGGTGATGTCATCCTGCTGGGTCACATGATATGCAATTCAAACAAATCACACACGCCCCCTTCTGAGCACACAGAGCTGAAGAGCTGGATGCTGGAAGTATGAAATGAGATCGTGGCAAAACCCCTTTAAGCAACGGGCAAACAATGATATACAAATCTACGATATGCTGCATGGAATAAATTTTAGATTATTCATTTTGATGACTGAGGCTACGTCCACACGGCAAAAGTAAAATACCGTCAGATTCTGTTATAGCTTTTAAAACCCAAAATTTTGGGCGGTTTTTTGATGTGGGTTTTTGGCCAAACCCCAACATTGAAAAAAGCTAAAATTTCACTTTTATCCAGGGATTATAAAAACACGTCTAAATTGTGAAGACACAGCAGGGGATTATTTTTTTGAGGTCTTGGGATGATTTTTTGCGGATTTTAAGGATTTTTTCAAAAGGGCGTAATTGCGGGGCATACAGTAGGGCCCGGCAATTACCCCGGGTTGATTTGGGAGTCGCGTGATCACGAAATACCCCCAACGAAAGGGGGCCAGTACCCCACCCCGGCTCCAAAAGAAAAGCATTTCCCTCGGGCGCGAAATTCGGGGCAAGAAAATTGACATGTCATTTATCTCCCCGCGCGTAAAATTTAAAATCGTTTTGGGAAACGGCGGGGATAGATTTTGAAATCCATATTTTTCTGAGAACTAGGGGTTTTACCGAAATTTTTTCGGGGTCCCAACTCGTTGTTTAGAGCGCAAATACGCCACGAAAGGCGCACCGAAATTACCCCATGTGAACATACCCTAAATCCGTGTAAAATCGAACTGTAAGCCAGTGCCGTGTAGATGTTACCTAAAATGGAAAAAATTTGATAGAGCCCCCAAGAATTTACCCCAAAATGATCTGTCACCGGTTTTTTAAAGCCAAACCCAAAATATAAGCCTAGGCCCCTATTTTTTCCCAAACAAAAAACTGGGAAAAATTTTTTGGACAGTAAAAACCCTGGGGGAAAAAAAAAAAAATTTGCAGCGGCTTTTGGAAAATTTTCAAAAATAAAAATGGATCCCAATAAGATTACAACCCAGGTAAAAGGGTGTTAATCCCCCCCCATGGGACAAAAAATTTTGCCCCCCATAGGGGTATGGGCAGGTATATGCCCCTTTTGGCGGGTTATGCCCCCATGGGGGGTTTAAGGCGGATTTTTGGTCCCTATAGGCAGGGAAATATCCCCATGGGCAAAATTAAAGGGCAGGCTTTAAAAAAAAATACAAGTTCCCGCGCCCAAACCCCCCGGGCGTTACCGTTTTCTGGCACGGGCGGGGCGTGATGATATAGCATGCCGCCTTTTTCCAAAGATACAGGGAAAGGGGCCCCGTTTGTTTCGCTGATCCCAATAGTATCTTTTTAGCTGAAATCGTTTCCCAGAGGATTTGAAATATAGCGGAAGTCCCCCTCGCCGGCACCGGGGCCTTTAGGGGCCAAGGCGCCCAGCGCCCCCACGGGAACTCGAGTAAAAACCCGAGGACAGATATTTCAGCACATTGTTTGTGCTGAAAAACTTGGCTTATTCTCGAATATATACAGTAAATAATTTTTATTTAAACAGTAAATTTTCCTCTTGGGTCTTTTTTTTTTTTTAATATTTTTTAAAAACCCCTTTTTTTCCTATTTTAAAAGGGTTGAATTTTTCAAAAACTTTCCAGTTTTTTTTTAATTTTGGGACATTTTGTAAAAAATAAAAATGAAACAGAATTACATTTAAGGAAAAAATTTATTTAAACCCTTGCTGATTGTGTAATTTTCCCATGAAAAGACTTTGCTTATAATTTTAAGGGGGGGTTTAATTTTAAAACATTGAAGATAGAATATCCAAAATAAAATCCAGAAAATACTTGAAAAATTTTAAGATACATGTTCTTACTAAAAAAAAGGGACCATGGTTAAATTTCTTTTTGTTTTCTGTTCTTCTATGTTAATGAAAAAGTGAAATTTTCACTTTGTGATTTTTAAAGATTGAAATTGTCCTTTTTTGGGGAAAAAAATTAAAAAGGTAAAATGTTATAAAATTTTTTTGAAATTTTTGCTGAGAGAAAAAAGGGGGTTTTTTGACCCCCTTACCAAAAATTAAGATTAGTTCCTACAGACCGTTAGGAGGGCCCCTAATCAACTTGCTCCCTGTTTTAAAAGACAGCTGCCCTAAAAAAGGTCCCCCTTTAAATAAAAGACTCCTGTCCACAACCAATTTTCAGTCAGACTCTAACCTCAACAACATGGGCAAGCCCAAAGAGTTTTCAAAGGGGGTTTCGGGCAAGATCTTTAAGACCTGAAACAAACCCCTGGAAGGGGTTTACAAAACCATAAAAAAGACCTGGGGTAAAAAGGGGGAAAGGGACTGTTGGGGAAAATAGTAAGAAAATGGAAGAAATAAAAAATTTGACTGCCCAATCGACATCTGTCTGGGGAAACCCATGTAAAATTTCTCCCCTGGGGGGGGAAATCCTTGATCAAGGGGAAAGGGTGAGAATAAAATTTAAAACTGCAGGGGGGGGACGACTTTTTTAAGAGCTCAACAGTGGGCCCACAGTCCCCAAAAAACCTTGGGAAACACATTACCCCGAAATTTTTTTTAAAAACCCTTTGCAAGTCCCTTGCAAGGTCCCCCTGTCAAGGTGGGGCGCATGTCAGGCCCTTTTAAAGTTTGCCAATGAACACCGGGAAATTTTCCCTTTTAGGGGGAAAGGTGCTGTGGCCCAGGATGAGAAAAAAATTTTTAGCTTTTTGGGAAGTAACTCAACTCCCCTGTTTTGGAGGAAGAAAATGCTCCCAAATTTGACCCAAAAAACTCCCCCCACGGGCGCTTAGAGGGGGAAAAACCTTTATTTTTTGGGGGGTTTTTCTTTGCTGGGGGCACAGGACAAATTAACTGCATCAAGGGGAAAATTTGGACGGACCCATGTACCGTAAAAATCCTGATTTGACAACCTTCTTCCCTCTGCCGGGACTTTAACCCCTTACCCTGAAAGAAAAGTTTTGGTCTTTGACAGAGTCCAATTTTTGAAATCTGACTTTGGGTTTTGCCAGAGGGGATCAAATATTTTTTTTTCACTGCAAAATGCAAATAAATTTTAACAAAATTTTATAAAATTTTTTTTCTGGAAAATTACCCTTGGATATTCTATCTCCCCAATGTTAAAATTAATACCCAAAAAATTAAAAGACTTTTCATTTTTTGTCAGGGGGAAAATTTTGGCCTTTTCACAGGGGGAATTTGGGGGGGGTTCCGACGGGGTTTCCCCCGGGGCCAAAACCCGGGGGCCAAAAATGCCCCTTTTTTTTAAAAAAGGGTTTCCTATTGGAAACCGCGTTTAATTTTTTCACAACTTCCGGGGTTTTGGGGCCGGGGCCCAAAAACCCGCGGTGTGAAGAACTCCCCCTGTCAATTCTTGACAGGGGGGGTGCTTGCGCGGTTTTTTCCCCGGGCGGGGGGGGTGCGCGGTTTGGGAAACATGGCCCTGTATTAATTTGCAGGGGGGGAAAACCCCCGGGGCGAAACCCCCAAAAAACCACAGGCCCCTCCCGCCCCAAACCCAAACCCCACCCCCCGCGCCGGAAAACCCCCATGGGGAAAGACGCAAACTTGGGGCGGGGTTCAACAAGGTTTTTGGCCGCGGCGAAACCCGGGGCCAAAACCCCCGTGTGAAGGGGGCTTAAAAACAGTATAAAAAGGGATCAAAAAATTTTTTCCTTCAGGGTTTTTTTTAGGGCGAAAAAATCTGCCCAAAACCAAAATATAAAAATCATCTTCAAATAATTTTTATTTTTGGTTGCACAGTTAAATGTATGCTACTTTTTTACATGCAAAAAATCCCCACAGGCGGGGAAATTCATTTCTGTGCCCTTTCCGGGGGTTATTTGGGGTTTTTAAAAAGGGGGGGAGAAACCCGTAACAGGAGTTTATTATAAGGTGGGGGGTAACATATTTTCTTGTATCCCCTCTCTTGAAGCTGTAAATGGAGAGAGGGTAGTAAGATGTTGACATTGGAAAGGGTATGTTCACACACCGTATTTGCAGTCCGTATTTGGGAGCGTAATTGCGTTTGAAAGTATCCCAAGTACAAACCGCAATAGGGAAAATTAATTCCCCCCAAAATGCATAAGGAAACGGGGACATGTCCCTTTTCCTCCCCTTACTGTGGGGGGAACGTGGGGGTCTAGGGGGCCGGGGAAAGAGCATTTTGGAATTTAATGCGCGGGCCAGTCCTTTACTTCTAAAACCCCCGCGAAAATTGGGGCCCGCGTCCAGTGCTGCTGCAAAAAACCGCCTTGTAAAAATTTTAACCCTAAGGGGGGTTAAAAAAAAATTACAAAAAGTTACTGTATCCCACTTAAGTTACTGGAGGCTGTACAGGGGGATATAACAGTAAAGGAGGGGGGTTGAAAAAAGGGGGGGGTAATGAAAAGGGATAAAAATTCTGTAATGCCCCTTTGGGTTTTACTGAGGTTTTTACGGGGGAAGATGAAAAGCCCCCGGGGTGTATGGTAAGAAAAATGATAACTTTAAAACGGGTGTTCTCACCCATGCGTTTCACAAACCCTTTGCTCTTCACACCAAACCCTTCAACCCTTCCCCCCTTCCTGCTCATATTGTGCAGATTTTTAAATAGAAAATTTTGGGGGACTTTTCAGTTCTTTTTCTGGGCTTAGCCTGTTTTAGGGCCCCCAATTGCTAAGGAAAAGTGTAAAAAAAGTGGGGCCAAAGGCCCCAAAAGGGATGTAAAGGTTTAAAAGTTGGACAAGAACATGATAAAAAAGGCTCCAGGGGCTGCTAAAAGGGGACACGGGCAGGGAGTGACATCACCATAAAAGGGACGGGGGTCTGCGGGAGGGGGAGAGATGAGGGGTATTAATTTTGGGGAAAGTTTAAATGCCCAAAAACGGGAATCAAAATGTTTCTAAACTGGGAAATAACGAAAAAATCAGAACACCCAAATGTACCCCTCCCCGGCCACTTTATTAGGTACACCTTTCCCAAATTTCTCTTTTAACATTTAAATTTTCCCCTAATCACCCAAAACCCAAAATGGGGGAACTCATTTCCCTTTTGGGCTTTGAAACAGGGTCAAGACAATCCCCCTGCCTTTTAAAAACCGAGCTTTTCAGGGGTGGGAAAAAAGGTGATTTGAGTGCCTTTAAATTTAAAAAGGGGTTTTTGGTCCCAAGGGCTGGCTGGTTTTTTCAGAAATGCTGATTTTGGGGAATTTTCAGAAACCATCTTTGGGGGGTTTACGGGAGAAGGTCCGAAAAAGAAAAAACACCCAAATGAGGGGGAGCCCCCTTGGGGGGGAAAATCCTTTTTTTTAAACCCCAGGGGTTAAAAAGGAAAAGGGCGGGACTGGTTCGACTGAAGAAAGGAAAAAACAGTGACTAAAATACCCCCCTTAAAAAAACCAAGGGGGTAGGGAGAAGAGAAATCTCTAAAACGACAATACCAACTTTGGGGGAAGAGGGGCTACAGCACAAAGCCCCACCCCCGGTTTGCCACTCCTTTCAGCTAAAACGGGAAAAATGAGGTTTCCAAATTTGCCCAAAGTTTTCCGAAATTGGCCAGTAGAAGATTGGAAAAACTTTCCCCGGGTCTGATGATTTCTCGATTTTGCTGCGACTTTGGGAATGGTAGGGTCAGAATTTGGCTTTCCAACAACAGGAAGAAAGGGAATCCCCCCCTCCCTTTTATCAAGGGTTTCAGGCGGGGGTGTCTGGTGGGGGGAATATTTTCTTGGCACTTTTTGGGGCCCCTTTGGGTCCCAAAATTTGAGCATCTTTTGAAACCCCTTTGTGGATCAAAGCCCGAAGAATTGGGGGCGTTCTGAAGGAAAAAGGGGGGCCCAAACCCCGTTACTAGCATGGTGTACCTAATAAAGTGGGGGGGTTTTGGTGTATATGGTAATAATCTTCATTTACCTTTACTTACATGTTTAAAGCCAATCATTGAGGTGAGAAAACACTTGAAAAAGGGTTTTTTCCCCAAAACTCTTTTCCTTCCCCGGCACCCAAAATCTTTAGCTCTTTTGTGGGGCCCGAAGGGGGCGTATTTGATTTTTTTTGAAATTTTCATATTACCCAGCAGGAAGACACACCAGGCCTTTTCTTTTCTTTAGTCAAAGGAAAAAGTCTGTTTTTTGGAAAGTTTTTGGGGAGTAGCTGAAGGGAAACTTTGGGCCCCCCAGGCACAAGGGGCCTATGTTGAAATCCCTGGGAGGAAAAAAAACCTGGGTGTTTTTTTCTCTTTATCAATCCCCAGACCTGATTAGGGTTTTTTTTTTTTTATTTATTTGCACTGTTTGACTAATTACTAAGGAGGACGGAGTAGAGGGCCCGCCCCCTGGGGTTTTTAAAACTTTAGGGAACTGCCTGAGTGGAGAGGTGTGTCCGAGCAAAGTGGGGACCGGACTGATGAGCTCTCATCAATGGTGTTTTCCCCTGGAGACAGCTGGTAAACAATAATTTACTAAAGGAACAGCTTTAAAAAAAAAACAGTGCAGAGTTTTTTAAAGATAATGAATGGTGGAAAAAAGTTTGTTATTTCCCTTTCAAACTTCCCGCGTCAATTTTACTTCGTGGGGAAAACCCCTTTAAAAAAAATTTTTGTGTTCGTTATGAGGGCACCAGTTTTGGAAAAGCTGATTTTTTTTTTCCTTTTTTTACTTGTGCTCCCCCCCTTGTTTTCTCCTTTGGGGGTGCTCCTAGATTTTATAATAAGGCTTTTGTTTTTAAAAAACTCAATTTTGACTTTAAAAATCTTTCCCATCCCGGAAAGGGATCCCTTGTTTTGGGGAAATTTATGGGGGGCACTGGCTGTAATTTTCAAGCCTCGGGCCTTTCCCTGACCGGGGGAATCTGAGATAACTGGGTCCCGGGAGGGTTTAAAAAACCCTTTTGCCCCCAAAACCAAAATCAAGGGATCGAATTTTTTGGACAGAGGCCGGGGGCTCTGTCCCGTCATTGGGGGCCTGCAGCGGGAAAGGGGGAAAGGGGTTTCTATGGCACCAAAAGAAGCCCTTTCAAAGGCCGGGCCCGGCTCGCCGTCATTACCTGGATTAAAGGCCCCCCCCTGACCTGCCGTTATATGCACTGACGGGAGGGAAACTTTGGGGTACGAAATTTTTAAGCCTCTTATTCCCTTTCTTTTGGGACACAAAAAAAAAGCCCTCCCCCAGATTTATTGTGAATGTTCCCCCAAGGGCTTCAAGGGAATGAAAGTTTTGGGAAAAAATTTTGGCCCTTTGCCCCTTGTTTCCCGTGTGGTTGTCTTCTATCCTGTCCCCATGTCTTGCACTTTAATTAATGCCCCATCTTCCATTTCTGCGTCTCAAACACAAAAGATTTTTTGAAATTTTCCCTGACTTTCCCTTTAAACACTTGGGGATTTCACTTTTAAAGAAATGCGTTTTTTCCCTTATCACAGCACAAGAAAAGAAAGGGCTAAATGAATCTGATAAATCCGAAGGCTGTGCAGTGATCCGTTTCGCAATAACGCCTCAAACCCTTTTCCCCCCAGACCCCGACTTTTGTTGGGTTTTCAGTAGTTTTGCCCTTTCGGCTTTTAAGAAAAACCAAATTTTTCAGAAGGGCCCCGAAAAAGTTCCCGGCATTTTCCTATCAAAATTTTTCATCCCGATTTTGGTAGATTGTAAAATTTCAATCCCAGGGAAAGGGGTTTTTGAAATTTGGGGGAGTATGGGAGAGGGGGAGATAGTTTTAAAAGAAAGGATAGTAGATAGGAGGAGATAATAGAAGGAAAAGGAGTTTGGGTTAGTAAAAGTAAAAATAGGAGATGGATAGAAGATAGGGAAAATTAAAGTAGGGTATTTTGATAGATTTAAAAGTTTGATAGATAGATATGGGGAAAAATAATAGGGGATAAATGAGATAGATGAAAGATAGATTGATAGATAGAAAAGATAATGATAGATAGGAGAGAGTTAAAAATAGAAATAGTAGATAGGATGATAGATAGGGATAATAATATTTAGAAGTTTTGGGTAAAAAAGAAGGAGAAATTTGATTTGGGGGAGATGATAAGATATAGATAAAAAAGATAGATAAAAAAGGGGATAGATAAATAGGAAAGAAAAGATAGTAGATAGATTTGATAGATGATAGGGAAAGATTTGATAGGAGAAAATAGATAGATAAAGGAAAATGAAAAGAAAGGTTAGATAATAGGTGATAATAGATAGGAGAGGAGATAATATATAAAAATAATAATAGATAGGAGAAAATAGATAATGATAGATAGATAAAATAGATAGAAGGATTATATAGTTTTATTAAATCTGGGATCCTCAAACTGCGACCCCCCCAACTTTGGGAAAAATACAACTCCCCCTCATTCCCCCTGTTATGATTAAAATAAATTTCATTTATGGAAATTGTAGTTTTTCCCAAAAAGCTGGGGGGCCGGGAGTTTGAGGAAAAAATGAGATAAATGGGTATATAGATAATAAAATGATAGATATGATTTAAAAAAAGGAAAAGATAGAAAATTTGATAGATAGATTACATGGTAATAGGTATGAGAGAATAGATATGAGATAGGGAAATATAGATGATAGATAGAAAAGATAATAGGGTAGATAAATAGATATGGGATAATAAAGAAAGGGGTGATAGGGTATGAGTTTGAAGGATAATTTGAAAGGAATGAGGTAGATATTTTGATAAATGGGAAAAATTTTGTGATAAAAAGAAAAGAATAGATTTGCAAAAAAGGAGATAGGGCAATAAAAATCCCTGATCCCCATATGAGTGAAAGAGTAAAAAATATAGGAGAAAAAACATATTTAAAACCTTATTAATGACCACCAGCCCAAATTTCCCCGAGTAACAGCCATTTTTCACCTGGACAGCAGCTTGGGGAACTGGGGGGGTGGGGCTTTAATAAAAAGGGGCCGGTTTTGTGTCACCGGGAAACCGGGGCTGAATGCATCCCCCAGGTGCTGGAGGGGCCATAGGCAAAACCATCCCCGGGCTTTGCACCACCCCCCAATTGGGGTTCAAGTCGAGGTATAAACGGTATGGGTATAAGCAGTCATGGTCCTCTTTTCCTTAATTTGGGAATTTCTACTTTTTGAAAATGGTCGCATTTTCTTCCAAAAAGATCCCATCGCCCCAGGGAAGACAGTCGGCATGTATGGGTGTATGGGATCTGAAGGGATTGGGGGTTTCATAGGATGAATGAACAAAAAAGTTAAAAAAAAAAACATTTTCCAGAGTTAGAAAGGGGTCAGTGACATGCTTCTGCTCCGGGGGCCCCATAACAGTAGGGTTAGCAGAGGGGGCAGTAAATCCGTCGCTCCGGGGCCCCATACACAGTAGGGTTAGCAGAGGTGCAGTGACACCCGTTGCTCCACCCCCTTAAACAGTAGGGTTAGCAGGGTGCATGCATCCTCTGTCTGAGGCCCCATACACAGTAGGGTTATCAAGGGGGGCAGGGGCACCCTTTGCCCCGGGGCCCCATACCACAGTGGGGTTACAGAGGTGCAGGACATCCCTGTGGGGGCCCCCATCCCCAAGGGGGTTTAGCAGAGGTGCGGGGGACACCCGTCTGCTACGGGTCCTATACACAGTAGGGTTTAGCTGAGGTGCAGTGACCCCGTCTGCTCCGGAGTCGCATACAATTGGGTTTAGCAGAGTGCGTTGACCTCCTTGCTCCGAGGTTCATGCCCCGTGGGGTTAACAGACTCAGGACACCGTCTGCTCCGGGGCCCATACACAGTAGGGTTAGGAGGGGTGAAGTGACATCCGTCTGCCCCGGGGCTCCATACACATAGGGTTAGGAGAGGTGAATTGACACCCTCTGTCGGGGCCCATACACATGGGGTCAGCAGGGGTTTGCAGTGACATTTGTCGTTTTGGGGGGGGCCCCATACACAGTAGAGTTAGCGAAGTGCAGTTACATTTGTCTGCTCGGGGGGCCCCCATACACAGAGGGTTAGCAGAGATCAGTGCCCAACGTCTGCCCCGGGGCCCCCTTAACGGGTGGGGTTTTAAAGAGGTGCATGAATCCTCTCCCCCGGGGCCTATACACAGTAGGGTTAGCGAATGAGTGACTCTGTCTGCTCGGGGGCCCCCATCACTAGGGTTACAGAGGTTCAGGAACCCATTGCCCCGGGGCCCCCTTACACATTAGGGTTAGCAGAGGTGAGTGACTCCGTCTGCCCAGGCCCTTACACAGTAGGGTTAGCAGAGTGCAGTGACCCCTCGCTCCGGGGCCCCTTAAACAGAAAGGGTTAGAAGAGGTGCATGACATCCGCTGCTGGGGCCCCATAGACAGAAGGTGAGCGAGGTGCAGTGACACCGTCTGCCCCCGGGGCCCCCCGTACACAGTGGGTTTTTCAGAGGTGTAGTGACATCTGCCCTGCCCCGGGCCCCATACACATAGGCTTAGCGAGTTGCGGGAACCGTCTGCTCCAACCCCCATACACAGGGGGGTTAGCAAAGGGTGCATGACATCCCCTTCTCGTGGCCCCATACACAGTAGGGTTAGCAGGGTGCATGAATCCACGCCCCGGGGCTCCATCCCCAAATGGGTTTTTAGCAAATTGCGTTGACCTCCATCTGCTCCGGGCCCCTGTACATAGTAGGGTTGGCAGAGGTTCAGTGACATCTGTCTGCTCCAGAGTCCCATATTCAATTGGGTTAGCAGAGGTGCAGTGACATCCGTCTGCTCCAGGGCCCCATACATAGTAGGGTTAGCGGAGGTGCAGGCATCCGCTGCCCCGGGGGGCCCCCCATACACAGTAGGGTTCAGAGGTGGGACATCCGCCTCCGGGGCCCCATACAATAGCTTTAGCAAAGGTGCAGTGACATCCCTCTTCTCTGGGGCCCCATACCCCCGGTAGGGTTAGCAGGTTGTGTTGACCTCCGTTGTTCCGGGGCCCCTAACAGTGGGTTAGCAAAGGTGCAGTGCCACCCCTCTTCTCTTGGCCCCATACATGGGTAGGGTTAGCAGAGTTCGGACCTCCGTCTTCGGGGGCTCCATACACACTGGGTTAGCAAGGTGCGCAAAATCAAACTGCCCCCGGGGCTCCATACACAGTAGGGTTAGCAAGGGCATACTCCGCCCTGCTCCAGAGCACCATACACAATAGGGTTAGCAGAGGTGCTTTGACCTCCGTCTTTTTTCCGGGGCCCCCATACACACTAGGGGGTTAGCAGAGGTGCAGCGAAATCAAACTGTCGGGGCTCCATACACAGTGGGTTAGCAGGATGCATGACATCCGCTGCTCTGGGGCCCCATACACAGTAGGGTTAGCAGAGTTGCTTTGCCCTCCGTTTGCCCCGGGGGCTCCATACAAAAAGGGGTTACAGAGTGCGTGAACCTTCCCCTTGGGGGGCTCCATACACTAGGGTTAGCAGAGGTGCAGTGACACTCACTCCGGGCCCCAACACATAGGTTTAGCAGGGGTGCATTAAACACCCGCTGTCTGGGCCCCATACAAGTAGGGTTAGCAGGGGTGCAGTGACACCCGTCGCTCCGGGGGGCCACATACACTGTGGGTTAGAGGGGCCAGTGACTCCGCCTCCGGGGCCGCAAACACAGTAGGGTTACAGAGGTGCAGTGACATCCGCTGCTCCAGGGCCCCTACACAGTAGGGTTACAGAGGTGCAGTGACATCTGTCTGCTGGGGGGCACAATACACATACTTTTAGCGGGTGCAGTGACACTGTCTGCCCCGGGTTGCCCCATGCACATAGGGTTCACGAATTGTTTTGTTAGACAACGTCTGTTCACCTCTTATTTCATTTTGGCGGTGAGCTGCCCCAGTAGCTTGCATTCTGTTTTTGCAAACCTTAAAACCCGACGTTAAACCCTCCTGCAAATGAAGTTTCATCGGGAATTTAGACTATGCACCCTGTAGGCGCTGGGCCCAAATGTGAATAATAAAAATTCTCTGTACAGCGTGTGAAATTATAATGGCCTTATAAATTTAAAAATAAGAAACATGGTGCATTTTTCCGTTTTGTTTAATTGCATTGACGCCATTTCCACTCCGTTACACTTTCACCACAGCAACAGGAACACTCACAAACTGAGCATTTTTGGGAAATTACCCCAAACCCCTTGGGCCTGAAAAAAATTAAACTTTGTCTTTTTTGCAACTTTAAAAAAATACCTTTCATCCTTTGACAGGGGCCCACTGTGAATTCCTTCTTTAACTACACTCTTTGCCCCCACAAACCATAAACCCTCCCACCCCCTGCTGGGAACCTGTATTCAAGACACAGTTGTCTTTGAAAACCCCAAACCTGGTTGTTTGCCACACACATTTTGACACCTTTCCTGAAAAAAGTAAGTTTATCTTGGCCCCCATCAGAGCCCCAGGACATCTTTCCCATAATTTTTGTTCTTAATCTGTTGTCTTCAGAAGGCTTTTTTTGTGTGTCTTTCTTTAGAAGAGGTTTTCTTTTGGGAAGACAGTATGCAGACCAGTTTGAGGGCGTGTGGGGCATAAGTCAAAAAGCATTAACAGGCTCCCCCCTACACCCCAAAAAACCCCCTGCAAAATTTCCTGGGGCATCTGTCTTATTTGAAAAGACAACCTCTGGATCGGGACACTGAGAAAGTGAAACTCAATTTTTTGGGTCGACCATGGAAAGGGAACCTGTTCAGAGGGGGAACCTCCCCTTGTTACCCCGGGAAGGGGCTTGCCCCAAAACCTGAGCAGCTCAGAGTCAGGGTTTGGGTAATTTTTCTTATACCCTTTGGGCCCCTTTTATGTAAGAAAAAACTTTTTTTTTTTTCAGCCCCTCAAAATGTTCTTTGCCAAAAGGGGTGCCATGTTAAAATTCCAGGGGACCAGAAATGGGGAAAGTGTGAGACCCGAAAAACAAAAAATTTTCCACACCTGCCCCCCAATTACCCCTTAGCCCTTTTGAAACAGTATTTAAAATCACATGATACTATGGAGGGAAAAATGGTAAATTGGGCACAATTTCCCTTTTTACTTGAGGTGTACTCGCATTTTTTCCCCAATGATAGATTGAAAAGGTGGGGAAGTTATTTTGGGGAACTCCCACCGTCATACAAGCTGTACACTGCCCTTTTTTTCATTTGTTTTAGTGTCATTTCTTCAGTGTTGTCCCTTTGGGAAGGGTAGAATATTTACAAAAAATAAAAGGGGGTTGTCCCAAATTTTTTGTTAGATACCGGAGATTCAAAATGGGGGGGTTTGATGGTTTGTGAGAGAGTTTTGATGGGATAGATGATATGAAATATTTAAAATATGAGACAGATACAAGAGACATAAAAAGTAGGAAGATTTTATTAAAAAGAGAGCTCACAAGATGGAAAGATTGATTCCTCGAGACGTAGCATTTTTAATAGTAGGTTTTTGGGAAAGAAAGTAATGACTCAGTGGCGGAGATAACTTTTCACCTTCCACCCAGCCACCGGATTTAATTACATTGCTTGCAGTCTGAGTTATGACTTGCAGCTTTAAAGAAGACTATTAATTTTTCCAGACAACCATAGCGACCTTAATAGCAGTGTCCTATTGAAATATGTCGTGTGTATTGTTGCTGAAAATTTTATATAGTCTTTAAAAGGGAGGGGATAAAAAAACAAAAAAAGGCTTTAAATATTGATAAATGAGAGGGGTGAAAAAATTTTTCCCAAATTTTGGGGTAAAGGGAAAAAAATCACTTTCCCTATTTTTTATCGATTTGGGGGTGCCTAGATAGATAGATAGATAAATTTGATATAGATAGATATGAAATACATTGATTTGAAAATACTATAATACACACACGCAAAAACACACTTAAAAATGTATGTATATATATATATTATATAATATTTATAAATTTTATTTTTTATATTTTTATATATATACATATATATTTCACATATTCCATATTCAGGAGAGACAAAAAAGTAGTTTGGGCTTTTTTTTTTGGAAACTTAAATAAATTTTTTAGTTTTTTTTGCAGCCCAAAAAACCAGGGCCCCCCCCCTTTAAATTTTCCCCGGGGGAGGAACTCCTTTTTGTACTGTTACCTCTAATCACAGTAAAAAAAGCAAATACCCCATAAAATAAAACGTTTAATAATATCGATAAATAAAATGTGAGTCAATAAGTCATATGAGTCAATAAGTAAGTAACACTCACACAAGTAGTTCCTGAGGTTAATGAAAGGTGCAGGGAAACTAATTAACAATCCTGGTTGCTATGGGTAAAACAAGGGTGGTAACCACTTAAGATTAGTGGATGGTAAAATCAAATTCTCACTTTCTTCAATAAAAAAACACCTCAAAAAATTTTTCAGGGCAAAAAATTTTCATCAGGCTGGGAAAGAAAAGGGTATCATATAATTATTTTCCCTTTTTAGACATGCAAAAAAATTTTTAGGCATTTGGGAGCCGCCCCGAAAAGGGGAAACCCCCCCCTGTAGCCCCAAAAAACCCACCAATTCCCTGATAGCAAAAAATACCCAGACACGTTTCCACAAGTATGTCTAACCCTTAAAAACAGGGGTATTTTGGGAAAAAAAGTGAGGATTTTCACTCAAGGGTCATATATCCCTGTGTTCGTGTTTTGTTCTTTGTTTTGGACTTTGTTTATCCGTTTCTTTTTTACCCACTGATGAAACATAGCCTGCGGTAACGTGTCTGGGTATTTTTATTTTTCAGGGTTTTTTTTGCGGAAATTGTAGGGCTTACAGCCCGAGTCACCCTTTTTTTGGGGAACAAAAAACCCCCAAAGGGAAATTTTTGGGGGGATAGGGAAAAGAATTATATGATAGACTTTTCTTTCCGACTGGAAATTAAATGTTTTTTAATTTTCGGGGGGGGTCATTGTTGAAGAAAACTGGGGGAAAATTTTATTTCTACCATAATCTTTTAGTGGGTTACCACTCTTTTTCAACCCCTAGCCCAAACCCGGGGGTGTTAAATAGTTTCCCAATACCTTTTATTAAACTTCAGGACCCCTTTTTCATGAGGGGTTACTTACTTATTAAAACCCCTAGGGTTTAGTTTATTTTTTTATAGAGGTTTTATTTATTGATATTGTTAAAAGTTGTGGGTTTTTTTTTTTGGAATATATGTTTTTTTTCTACTGTGGGCTTTGCTTAATTAAAAGAATACACCCACAGATATTTTTTCTGGGGATATTTAAATTTCTAAACCCCTTTTATTTGTTTAGATTTGGGGAGAAAAGATCCCAAATGAGAAATTTGAAAATTTTGATAAGCAGACAGAAAGTAGACGAAGAAAAATAAGATAGATAATTTTGTTTTGAGAGAGATAAAAGTGGGGGAAAATAAGTATTTGAAAACCCCTGGGGATTTTGCAAATTTTTTTCCCCCCGTACAAAGAAAATTTAAAAGGTCTGTAATTTTTATGCAGGTACACTTCAAATGTGAAGACAGAAAACTAAAAAAAAAAAAAAAAAACCCGAAAATCACATTGTATGAATTTTTTAAAAAATAATTTTTTATTTTTTTTGCATGGGAAAAATAAATTTGGGGTATAATAGAAAAACAAAAATAATATTTGGTACAGGAAAAACCCTTTTTTTTGTCTTTAAGAGGTCAGACTTTCCTGTTGTTCCCTTTACCAAAGGGTTTCAACACTGGGAACCCGGGGTTTTGACCCACTGCCCCCATTCAAAATCTTCTACAAACCCTTTTTTTTTTTGGGGGGTGTTGCTGGGCTTAAAATTGGGGTTCAGCTCCCCTTCCCCAAATTTTCCATTTTGGTTGGGCCCTGGGGAGGCCATTCCAGGCCTTTTTAATGCTTCTTTTGGGAGCCATTTCCCTTTGTTGTCCTTTACGTGTGTTTCGGGCATTGTCATGTTGAAAGAATCAAAACCCCCCACCATCCCTTCAGTGTTTTTTTGAGGGAAGGGGGGTTGTTGACCAAAATTTCATGATACATGGCACCATCCATCCTCGCTTCATGGTTGGGATTGTGTTCTTGTAGTTGTACTTGTCCTTCTTCTTCCCCCAAACATGGAAAGTGGAGTTTTATTACAAAAAGTTCTATTTTTTTTTTCATCTGACCACATGGCCTTCACCCCAAGCCTCCCCCGGGATTGGTCCGGGAAGGGTAAATTGGGCCCCAAACCAAAAAACGGGAAAACCTGCATGTGTTTTGTTGATGCCAAAGGACCGGCGGTTGTCCTGCAGGATTTGAAATCCTGACGGATAGTTTTGTTACTTTTCAAAATCTTTGAGACTGGGGGCCCCTAATTCGGAAATTAAACTAGTCATTCCATAAAATTTTGCCCCGGGTGCCCGTAAACAGCTTTTTTTTTTCTTGGCCATGGGGGGAAGGTTTGAAGTGTGATTAAATTGGGTGTACGTGGAAGGTTTTTTTTTTTATACAGGTAACAAGTTTAAACTGGTAAAATTTAATGCAGGCCCAGGGAGTGAAAAGTAAGGGGGTTTTCTTAACCTAAAAAACTTAAAAAAAACAGTTTTGTGAGTTGGAAGGTTAGGGGGGAGGTGTTTAAGATACTTTTTTTAATAAAAAATAAATGCAAAACAAATTTTTTAAAAATCTTTCCCTGTGTTTTTTCGGGATTTTTTTTAGATTCTGAATCTCACTTTTAAAAGTGTACCAAAGAAAAAATTTAAACCAGAATTTTTTAAATTCTTTGGGGTTTTGGGAAAACCCTTGAAAAAAATAAAACCAGTGTTCAAATACTTTTTCCCCCCAAACTGTGTAGATAGATGGGAAACAACAGGGGAAAAAAATTTGTTATTTTTCCCAGTTAAAGAAAGGAAAAAAAACCCAAATGGGCCCAAAGAAATAACTCGAATACCGACAAAAATAATAATAAAGTTACATTTTTTTTAAATTCAACTAATGGAAATCAGAAAATTGCTTTTTTAATTGTGGTTTTAAAAACCCGAAAAAAACCTTTTTTGGGCTAAAAATGATGGTACCCCCAGAAAGATGGGGGGAAAATTTAAATTTTACCTGGGGAACAGTAAAATAGGAAAAGTGTTTTTAATTAGCATTACAAAATGGGTTTTAAATTTTTAAATCAATTATTTGCCTATTTAAAAGGGTTTCAAAGTAAAACACTGTGCTTTTGGGGGGATTTTTGGTGTTTAAACATGGGGGAAAATATAAAAAAGGAAGCTAAAGGGGAGAGGTGTCTCAGGGGATTTTGAAAGAAATTAAAAGACAAACATGGTAAAAGGGGTTTTTAAGACCAAACTCCCCAAAAAACCTGAAGTTCCCTTTTTTTTACATTTGCACACACAATTTAAAAAGTTTAAAATTTTATGCCCAAAATAGCCCCAAACCCCCCAGACGGGCCACAGGGTAAAAATTTTATGACAAATGAAAGACAGATAAATTTGAATTGGGAACCAAAGAGCCAAAAAAAATTTAAAAGAGAAATTTGGGTGAAACGTTTAGGGTTTTCATCAGTGTCAAATGCACCCCTCCTTCACTATCTTTTGCCAAAGTGGGCCCTTTAAAAAAAGAAGAATGAGGAGCAAAACACCGTTGAAAGCCCAAAAGAAAAAAAAACCAAAACTGGGAAAAGGGCCCCAAATTTTTATTAAAAAAAAAGCTTCTAGAATTTTCCTTTGGGCAAATGAAGGAAAAATTGCACTTTTTTTGGGAATCACATTTGCTCTATGTTCAAGACGCAAAAAATTAAAACATTCAAAAAAAGAACATTTTACCTACTGTTTTAAAATTGGGGGAGGCTCGGACATGGGTTTTGGGACGGCCCTTTTCAGCTTTTGGGAAAGGGTTTAAAATTTTAAAACTGTGCAGAGTACGAAAGAAATCTTTAAAAACTACAAAGCATTCTGGAACAAAAAGTACCGGGCCCAGTGTCAAAAGCTTGGTCCAAAAGGTTTAAAACCCTTTAAATATCCGGGAAATGGCTTTTTATGAGCCCCCGCCCAAAACCTAGTGAATTTGGTTTAAAGGGGAAACCCCACAGTCGGGAAGGCAATTTCACACTTGGGGCAGTTTGGGGCTTGAGGAGTGGCCCAAAAAACCCGGGGGAAGGGTGGAGCTTTAAATATGGGGCCCCAAAACCTGGGGAATTTCCCGAAGCAGACAGTGGAGTTACTTAAAACGTTTGTTTTAGTGAAGCCTTTAAAAAAGGGGATTAATAGATATGAGATAATAGGTTGATATTAGATAATCGATAAAGAAATTTATATTTGAAAAAATAGATTGATTTCCCGGGAAATATTTGCCCTACCAATAGTGTCTTATTAAGCAGTTTATCCCCGTAAGATATTATTCTTTACAAACCCCCTTTCCCGAAATTCTAATTAAACCCAATAAATGTATTGAAGGATATCCCTTAAAAAATATTAAAAAAAGATCAATTAAGATAGAGATTTTCCTTGAACTGGGTCCTGAAAAGGGCCCGGGTTGGGTAGAAGAAAAAAAAAATAGTTTTTGGGGAAAAGCAAAAAAAAAATAAAGTAAATCTTTTTTTGATGAAAAAACACGGAAAAGACCTTGTCTCATAAACAGAAAGAGTTTTTAAACTGCCTATTCCATTTTTTACCTTTGGGGTTTAGATCTTTAAGCGGGGTAAACTTTGCCTTTTTTATTTAAAAAGGGGAAGTTTGGTTTTTTCCTTTTATACGAGAAATTTTGTCTGACAGAAACTGTACATTGTGTTAAAATTAGTTTCACAATAAAAGTACAGAAGAAAAATGGAGCTTGTCTTTCCGGGCTGCATGTTATTGGGGGGAGCACCCTTTGAAAAAAATTTACAGATGGAAATTAAGAAAACAAATTTGGTTTTTTTTGGATTGTATTTAAATTTAATTGGGCCCGTATTAAAAAATCCTAAAAAGAGTACGGGTCGGGTTTACACGGCACTGGGCAAATACCGGGGCGGTTTATCTGAACCCGGATTTGTCCGGGTTTTTGTGCCGGGCCCCACGGGCCCCGGGTTTTCCCCCCGGATTAGCCCTCCCCCCTTAAAATTTTACATGTTTATTTTTCCGTTCCCAAAAAAACGGAAGAATTAACAAAGTTTATTTTTTTTCCGGGGCGGCCGGGGGTTTGGGAAAGGGCCCGGGGGGGATCACGGGTTTTTTCCCCTGAAGTTCCCCGGGGTGTTAGTTTTTCGGCCCGGTTTTTCAGACGGTCTGGGAAAACCGCAAACTGTCCCGAAAAACCGGAAGCAAACCGGGGCCGGGGGACATGCCCTACCAGTCTGGAGAATTTAATTAAAAAAAGGGCCCCCAGGTAGAAGCAATATCTCCCAAAAAAAAAAACCAAAAAAAAACCAGGGCCCTATAAGGGAAATTTTACGGAATAACAGAAGGCATACAGTATATGTTTATAAGGACAAAAAACAGAATTCACCAAAAAGAACAAAGGGGAAAATAAATAGAAATAGCAAAAATTAAAAAATTAACTTTTTTTTAAAATAAAATAATAAATTTCAAACATTTAAACCCCCAATGTTTCCCCCAGTAAAAAAACCCCACCTAAGTACGGTTTACCGCACCCACAAGGGGGGAAACCCCCCCCCTGGAACAAAGCCCATTTAAAGCCCTTCGCTATTTCCCCGGGGGGGGGATTTGAGTAGTGAAAGCAAACACAACAATATCACCTAAGCTAAAAAAAAAAAATTTACTGTTATAAAATTATGCCTCGGGACCCTTGGGTTTTTTAATTGTAACAGTGAAGGAAGTGACAATGTTTCATTGGTTTCATCCCTTCCCCGCTTTGGTTTTTGGGGAAAAACCAAAAGGGTTTTTTGCTCTTTTCATTTCGGGGGAAGGGGGGGGGGTAATAGGCCGTTCCTGCTCGATGGGGGGGCTTGAAGGGGGAAAGGGGGGTCGTTTTGCTTGCCCCTTTTTTTGGGGAAGGGGATTGACTTTCCCGCTCTTTTTTTGGTGGGGGATGGACAGCTCCTACTCTGTTAGGGGTGGCGGTGTTGGCCCCCTGTGGGGAAAGGGGGGGAAAATTTCGGCCCTGTTAGGGGAGGGGGAAAAAGGGTCCTGCTCTGTTAGGGGTGGGGTTGGTGACTCTTACAAAGATAAAAGGGGGGGGTCTGTTGCTCCCGCCCAGGGAAGGGGGGTGTTCCTAAAAGGTGTTAAGGGTAAATAGGGGGGCACTTCTGCTTGTTTGGGGGGTGATGGATGTCTCCTACTCTGTTAGGAGAGGTAGGTGGTTGGCTCTTGGTCATTTAGGGAAGGTGGGTAGTACAAGGTGCACCTTCCTCCTGTACAAATTAGCCACTATGCATGTGTGCTGTTTAGGAGGCAGATGTATCCAGTACTATAGTAGCTGAACATTGGCCCCCCCCAAAACAAATTTACATTTAAAATGTTCATAGAAGTGTTCCCCTTTCCCTTCGGCGGGGAAAAAATTGCGGTTCTAATGGGAAAAAAGGTCAATTTACATAGGTGCACTGAGTAATATTTTTCTAAAAAGATTAAGCTCATGGACTGGTGCCCTGATATTTTTTTTTGACATATTTCGAACACCCCAAATGAGGAAGGGTCCTCGTCTTTCCACCGATGCAAAAAGCATCCCTTTCCCCCTCAGAATAAAGGCAGTCTATTCCCTGCTTAAAAAATTAAACACTATAAAAAAAAGAAACCTCAATCGGTTTTTGCAATTTATTAAAAAAAAAAAAAATTCCGGTTTGGTTCCTTCAGGGATTTGAACCCAGGGCCCCTGTATGTGAGCTTTTAAAAAAACTGACCCCTGAAACTACATTGTACCTATCATTTAAACCCGACCTTTGGGTTTTAAAACGTGAGCAAACATTGATTAGCTTTAAAAAATATTTCCCCGGCATCGGTGATCACGTGAGTATTGGGGCTTGGTATCTGCCTGAGAAGCTGGGTCTTTTGAGACACAGTCAGTTCGCCCGTTCCCGTACCGTAAGGCCAAAGTTCCCCACGGCCCTTTAAAAAAGGATGTAACTTTGCCCCCCTTTTTTCGCCGGGGTACTTTCAAAGAAATACGGGGGAGATACTCCCAGTCATTTCGGTAATCCAAAAATTCTAAAAAGAAACTGTTAATTAAAGCCTCCTCTCCCCCCTCAAAATAAACGCCGCGGGGGGGGATAAGGAAAATGTGAAAAATTTCCAGCGGGTATTAAAGCCTTTCCCGAGCATAATGGGAAAGTCAAAGGGGACGGCGGGCTGCCGCCCCCCCCCCGTTTAAAAACCCGGGGTAATTGTGGGGCGAAATAAAGTTTCCCCCAATTACTGCCATGTGAAAATAGCCTTAAAGGGAAGTCAGCAAAAAAAAGTAATATAAAAATGCCCCCTACAGGTCTTTGTGTCCTTATGGGAGGCAGAATATGTAAAACAAAGTAACAAAAAAAAAACACACACAAAATAAAATATTATTAAAATAAATACTAACAGCCCATACCCCAACAACCCTAACTCTTTATATCGCCTATATATAAATGTCTGTGATGAAAAGTAACGAAATTGCAAAATTTATTTTATTATCACTTTTGATGTTAAAAAATGTAATTAAAAAATTAATATTTTTTTGTATTTTACTGCATACGATAGTATCTTACCGCAAAAAAGAAAAAAACTAATGTAAAAATTACATAAAAATAAAGCCTAACATATCGCAAAAAAAAATAGCACAATAACTGAGCGCAAGAAAGCATTATACGAAAAGGAAAGAGTGCATGTTAGGAAAGGGGTAAACAGCCTGATTAGGAACTGGTTAAACATGGAAGCAAAGGTAAATAAAAACTATTGCCAAATACATTGATGTTCTTATTGTGCTTCATTTCAGAGTTAGAGCAGTTCTTATCTCCTGCTTGTTTAGAGCTATAGACCACCTCTCTCTGTTCTAGCAGCCCTGGCTGGGATGATGACATCACTTCCTGCTGTGTCTTATCAGCAGCACTTATCAGAAGCCTGTTTACATTTCTTACAAGCTTAAACCCATTTGTAGCTTTATGTTCTGCTGTTTAAACCCTTCTATCACCAATTTTACTACAAATAGCAGAGCTGACTGGTCAGGCACTGCTGTAGAACCTCCCGCAGTCTGAACAGGAAGTGGGAGCCTGAAGCTTTCTGTGGAGAGCATGCTCTGTGAAACATCATGGTAAAAAAAAAAAAAACTTGAGCCCTTTCCTGATAGCCGGTCATAATTTTTTATGTCTTAGTTTTATCCTCCATGCCTTTAAAGAGCCATAACCTTTTTATTTTTCCATCTACATAGACATATGAGGACTTTTTTTTGTTACAAGTTGTATTTTTTAATGGTGTCATTGGCCTACCATAAAATATACTGGGAAACCAAAAATAAATTCTAAGTGGGGTGAAATGTGAGAAAAGCGTACTCGTGCCATGTTTGCGGGGGGTTTGTTCACTCGTTCACTCTTCGGTATAATTGATGTGTTATCTGTATTCTGCGGGTCGGTATGATTCCGATGATATCAAATACATAGGGTTTTTGTTATGTTTTAGTACTTTTTTTTAAAATAAAAACATTCTTTATTTCTTAAAGGGGTTGTCTCACTACAAAGAATAGCTTTCAAAATGTAGGGAACATCAAATGAAGACGTTTTCCGAATATAGTGCTTTGTTCATCTTTTTTGGTTAAGGAGCTACAAGTGATTTTATCACCTTCTGTGCTCTCTCTGGTTCCCAAGTGACTGACCTGTGTACTTCTCCCCCCTGCTGTTTGTTCTATCTGATAGCAGGGAATGACGTCATCACACAGGTCCAATAGCACAGAACTCAGGACAGTGAGAGCTTGTTTGTTATCTGATCTTTCAGACAAAAGACAGTAATTACTCTACTGTTTACATTAGCTCAGACGCTTCTCTGGACCTCAGAAAAGGTAATTTATTTAATCTAGACTAATTAGTAGAGGTCTGAATATGCGGAGCTCATATGCTAATTACAGACAACTTGACCAGGAGGTGACAGAGCAAAGCAGCGTTATTTCATTCATGCCTCCTATGAAACTTTGAGATGAGACAACCCCTTTAAATGTGCACTGCAGCCCCATTTTCTGCAACTAGTAACTCATGGTCCGCAGTGAGGGTTTTGCAGTCTGAAGTGTACTTTTTATTGGTACTATTTTGAGATACAAGCATTTTTTGCCATGACTTGTTATTACGATTTTTTGAGGATGTGAAATGACCCAAAAAAATAAAAGAAGGTTTGGCGTTTGTTTGTTTTTTCCTTCTAAGGGATAAATGATGTTATATTTTAATAGATCGGACTTTAATGGATGCAGCTATAACAATTATGTATACATTTTTGAATTTTTTATTTGTAAAATGGCAAAAGGGGGGGTGATTTTAACTTTTAATATTTTTGATTATTTTTTGTACTTTTCAAACATCTTTTCTTTTAATTTTAACATTTAGTCCTCCTGCAGCAGGAAGTAATAGAACCCTTATCATGGCGGCTATGGAAGCCTTCTTTAGGCTTCCAGCTGTCATGGTAACAGATCGGCACCCTGCAAACTCACATTGGAGGTACCATTTGGAGGGAGGACCGGTGCGCAGCCGGCTCTATTCCCTGCTGTTAGCTTCGGGTGCCGGTTCTAATTAGCAGCCAGCACTCGCCTCCTGCTGAGTAACTCCGCTTCGTATGACCCTACCAACATCATGACATACTTATACAACATATTTCAATAAGTTGGGGTTGGCTCACCTCAAGGATTGCTGCTTTTTATGTTAAAGGTAATTAAAAAACAAGTCGCTTTGCAATATGTGTCCATTAACAGTGTCCTGCCTATTCCTAGATATCCCCTCTCGTATGGGCTGCATCAGCTCCTCAGGTCATTATAGCTACAGACCTGTATACTCTCTCATGATAGGCTGCCAGCACTGGTTGCTATAGCTACAGACCTGTTCAATCTCTCCTGATAGGCTGCCAGCACTGGTTGCTATACCTACAAACCTGTTTGATCTCTCCTGATAGGCTGCCAGTGCTGGTCGCTATACCTACAGACCTGTTCGATCTCCCCTGATAGACTGCCAGTGCTGGTCGCTATAGCTACAGACCTGTTCGATCTCTCCTGATAGGCTGCCAGTGCTGGTCGCTATAGCTACAGACCTGTTCTATCTCTCCTGATAGGCTGCCAGTGCTGGTCGCTATACCTACAGACCTGTTTGATGTCTCCTGATAGGCTGCCAGTGCTAGTCGCTATAGCTACAGACCTGTTCGATCTCTCCTGATAGGCTGCCAGCGCTGGTCTCTATAGCCAGACCTGCTGTCCTCAGCGGCTCATCACTGCAGGCCAGTAGTAGCCAGTAAAGCCAGTTAACACGCCCCTTAATTCAAAATTAAAACCAAGAAAATAGGACTGTCAGTAAATGAATCGTTAGTGAGACATCCCCTTTAATCCATTGCCCTCAAATGTCACTTGTCCTTATTCTAAGTAATGGGACACACGCACCATACCTGCTGGGTGCTGGATGGTTCTCTTGGCACGCTCTCACCCAGCATACAGCTGGAAGAAAAAGTCACTGCTCGCTCTTCTTCAGGATGGAGCACCATATCACAGGACATACATACTCCTCCAGATAAGGACATATATAGGGCCTCTGATTTTGGTATGCAGGGGTATACAAGATAAAATTTACTGGTTAGCCAATAAAGATATCATTCCCATAAAATTCTTGTAATATTTTTTTTTTTACACAACAATATTTAATATCACGTAGACAAGAAAAAAACCTTAACAGAGAAAAAAAAAATTATTTAAAGAAGATGAAAAGAAAAAGCTTGTTTGTCAGTCGTGCGCCGAATGGGGAAAGAGACAGTATCGTCTGTGTCTGCACAATGTGCATGTCTTGTAGGTGACTTGCTATGTATGTGATTTTGGTTTCAGACCCAGCAATGCGTGGTAGAGATCTGACACCTCGCAGCTTTAGCTTAAAGTGACCAGATTTCATTTCTGGACATTTAAAGTAATTTACAGCTCCAGCGATCTGGAGTCACGGAGTGTTAAATCCAGAGGGTTAGTCTATCCGGGTGCCGGGCCTGCTCCTAGCTGCATCAAGTAACTCTTTCCTCTACTAACACATACTTGTGGTGAAATGGTATACAGCTACACTCACATGTACACCCAGCAGGTTCAAGGGAATGGCAATGGCCTGAATTGACAATCAACCCAATCCCAGATATGTAGCACCTCCACCTGGTGGTTAATGATCCTGGTGCTGTCAGGAGGAGGGGGCTCCCTCTAAAATATTGAACGCTGCCCTGATTGTTCCCAAAATTTGGGGGGTTTTTTTTATTTGGGGGGGAAATACCGTAATGTTAAAGAAGGGAAAATAATTTATTAGGTTAAAAAGAACTTATCTTGGAAAAAGGGGGTTTTTTTTTTGGGGAGAAGCGACCTGAAAATAGGGTTTTAGATAGGGGGAAAAAACTGGCTGTGAAAAATAGGGTTTACAGAGGGAAGGTTAAGATGCGAAGCCTTGTTTTATAGGGTAAAATATAGATAAGAAAGGGAAAGGAAGCTGAGTTGATATATAGGGTTATATGATGAAGAGGAGGACTGAGCTCTGTGATAAAATAGGGTTATATGAGAGGAGAGTAGCTGAGCCCCTGGATATATAGGGTTATATGATAGAGGAGAGGAGCTGAGCTCTGTGATTATAGGGTTATATGATAGAGGAGAGAAGCTGAGCTCTGTGATATATAGGGTTATATGAAGAGGGAGAGAAGCTGAGCTCTGTATATAAAAGGGTTAAAATTTATAGAGGAAAGAAGCTGAGCTCTGTGATATAGGATTATGAAGAGGGAGAGCTACTCTGTGTTTAAGGGTTTTATGATAGAGAAGAGCTTTTTAAAGGAATGAGAGGAGGGAAACTAGCTGATAAAGGGTTATATGATAGAGGGGAGAAGCTGAGCTCTGTGATATATTAGGGTTATATGAACAGAGGGAGAGGAAGCTGAGCTCTGGTTTATTGGGTTTATGATTTGATGGAGAGATCTGGCTCTGTGTATATAGGGTTTATGATATGGAAGGACTAGCCTGTGTTATAGGGTTTTAGATGGAAGGGGCTGAGCTCTGTGATTTTTATAAAGGGTTATATGATAAAAGGAGAGGAAACTGAAGCTCTGTGATAATAGGGTTATTGATAGAGGAGAGGAGCTGAGCTCTGTGATATTAGGTTATTGACAGAGGGGGAGAAACTGAGCTCTTGATATATATAGGGTTATATATAGAGGAGAGGAGTGAGCTCTGTGATATATAGGGTTATATGATAGAGGAGAGGAGCTGAGCCTGTGTTATATAGGTTTTAGAATAGATGAGAGGAGCTGAGCTCTGTGATATATAGGGTTATATGATAGATGTAGAGGAGCTGAGCTCTGTGATATATAGGGATATATGATAGATGGAGAGGAGCTGAGCTCTCTGTATCACATCCTGCTCTCATATGGGGGTAAACCACCTGAAAGTGTTAACTGTAAGTAAAACTGTGTAAAAGCAACGATTGGAATACTCCTATAGTAATACATAATGTGTTTCAGTAAAAAATGTTTGTAATATTTTGTCTTAGTTTCAGAAACACTTAAAACTCTATTTCTAGTGTTGATGCCAGTGTGTTTCTATAACTTATTCATTACATAACTAACGTAACTTGCTTCATTTCCCTGGAGGCGCAAGCTGTATTCTCTATATATAGCATGTATGTATTTATATATTATGTTTCTATCAATTTACATTGGGTACAGAGATTGTACTCACAACGGGACCCACGAAGGGTCGACTTGTAACGTATGTGAAGCCCAGTTCTACAGTATTTGGTAGGGTGAGAGCCCGTTGCAGATTTTGCCTTGGGGCGCAGGAGCCTGCAGTTGCACTTCTGTACACATGGTATATATGGTATATATCTATGATGTGGCAACAAGCAGTATATTGAAAGCTTTAAATAAAATCTTTTTTTTCTCTCAATCCAGGATGAGTTTGATCCTTTCAAGAGCGCTGCATCATCTAGAAGAAATCGCCGGTAGCTCTGATCAATCACGTCAAGACGGCCACCAGATTCTTCCAGTCTCCTACCAGAAACTTACTCCATCCTAGCACTATGCGATCTTCCATATTGCTCGTCATTGTCGGCCATATTATCTCCTCTATGCACTATTGCTACGGCAACACTGCCTCGCCATGCATTGGTCTTATGTCTGTAGTTGTCCCGGTCATTTCCTCCCTGTTGCAGGTTAGAACAGTAGTTTTTTTGTTGTACTCATTTATTTTTGGAATAATCTGCAATCAGTTTTTAAATATAGATTTTGAGATTTCCTTTTCAGAATTTATATCATGGGAGAAGTTGCAATTTGCTAATAAGCCTCCTGCTGTGCCTTATGCATTTATGAAACTTTAGACGATACCACACGAGCTGCTGCTCTTCAGCTTCTGTATACATTGTATTTTCGGCATTTCCCGTGCTGCAACCAATGTCAGGAAATAGACAGTGAAGCACATTTATCAGGTCACCTGTGCCAGAATTCTGGCACAATTTGTGGCAAACATAATGGTGTATTGTACATGCCTCACACCTTTTGTAAGTTGGCTAACTTGATGTCTCTAACTTCACCAAAGTTTTGGCACACTTTTTTGGCGCATAGCATTGCATGTTAAGCTACGCCTACGTTTCCCACAAAGTCGCACCCCTTTTACAGAGGCGCATTAGTATTTAGAAACAGTCTAAAACACATAATAAATGTAGAAATATGATATTAAGAGCTGATAACAACCGTAAATATTAAAGGGGTTGTCTCACTACAGAGATTGCTGCTTTTTATATTAAAGATCTTGTGAAAACAAATCACTTTGCAATATGTGTCCATTAACAGTTTTCTACCTATTCTGAGATATCCCCTCTTGTATGAGCTGTATCGGTTCCTTAGGTCGCTATAGCTACAGACCTGTTTGATCTCTCCTGATAGGTTGCCATCACTGGTTGCTATAGCTACAGACCTGCTCGATCTCCCCTGATAGGCTGCCAGCACTTGTTGCTATAGCTACAGACCTGTTTGATCTCTCCTGATAGGCTGCCAGCACTTGTTGCTATAGCTACAGACCTGTCCAATTTCTCATGATAGGCTGCTAGCACTGGTCACTATAGCTACAGACTTATTCTCTCTCTCCTGATAGGCTGCCTGCACTTGTTGCTATAGCTACAGACCTGTTTGATCCCTTATGATAGGCTACCAGCACTGGTTGCTGTAGCTACAGACCTGGCTTCTACTGCAGCCTAGTGGAAGCCAGTAAACACTCCCCTGAATTCAAAGTGAAACCAAGAAAACAGGACTGAGGTAAGATGAATCAATGTAGTGAGACAATCCCTTTAAGAGCTGTTAGTTGATAATAACCGCAAATATTAAGAGCTGATAGCTGACAACTATAATTTTATTATATGTTTTCTAAACACCTCTTTGTCTCTGTAAAAGAGGTTTGACTTTGTGGGAATTTGGCATAGTTTAGCATGCAATATTATGCGGCAAAAATGTGCGCCAAAATTTTGACGCAGTTTGTGGCAGCAAGCAATCTTAGAAAAGGTGTAAACTTAGAGTAGATAGAGTAGATAGTGTAACTTTACACTGTCTATGGGTATGTTCACACGATGTACTGTGGCGCGTACAGTACGCGCCACAGTACATCGTGTGTTTCGGGAGCTTACGCTTTTTAGCCCGTACTCCCGCGGTGTGGGGGGGAGGGGCAGCCCCATAGACATGCATTACTCATGGCGCGTATTCGCCGCAAGTAATTGGCATGTCACTTAGATCGTATTGTACGTGCGGGGGACGAGGCGTAATCCATAGTTCTCTGTGAGAACTATGGATTACCGTAATTTCGGCGCGCCTCTCACCGTATTAGAGCGCAAATACGCGGTGAAATGCGCACCGAAATTAACCCGTGTGAACATAACCCATGAGTTAGACAGTACCGATAAATCTACCCCATTGTCTTTACGCTGCTAAAGATAGACAGTAGGTTTAAAACTGATAATTTGCAACAAGTCTAAATACAGCAATTATTAATGCGAGCCAAAACTGAAAACTGTGTAACCGATAGTTGACAACAGCCAAGTATGAAAACAGCTGTAGAACGGATAGTTGACAGTAGCCAAAACTGAAAAGGTTAACGGGCAATAACCAATATTATGAGTAACTTGTTATCTGATTGTTGACCACAACTAAGACTGAGATCAGTTGTAGAATCAGTACTTGATGACAGCCAGAACTGATAATACCTGTGTAACTGATAATTCAAAACAGCCAAGTCTAATAATAGCTGTAAAACTGATAATTGACAGCAGCCGAAACTGATGTTAATTGAAGAACGGAGAATTGACAATAACCAAGACTATGTACAGCTGACAGTAGACAACAGCCAAGACAGATAATAGCTTTAGAAGTAACACTTGACAAAAGCCAAAACTGATAACAACTGTGCAACTGATAGTTGACAACAGCGAAGTCTAATAATAGGTGTAGAACTGATAAGTGACATCTGCGAAACTGACTATAGCTGAAGAACTAATAAGTGACAATAAGCAAAACTAAGAGCAGCTATAGCGCTGATATTTGACAACAGCTAAGACTGAAAACAGCCGTCAAATTAATAGTGGATGAAAGCCAGAACTGATAATAACATTGAAATTGATAGTTGACAACTGCCAAAAATGATCATAGATGTAGAATCCATAGATGACAACAACTATGATTTATAATAGGTGTAGAACTGATACTTGACATCAGCTGAGAATGATAATGGATGTTGAACTGAGAGTTGACAACAATGAAGACTAGTAGCAAGTGAAGAACTCAACAGCTAAAGAACTGATAATTTACAACAACCATAAATATTAACAGCTGATAGTTGATAACAACCGCAAATATTAAGAGCTGATAGTTGACAGCTGTAGATATTAAGAGCTGATAACAACTATAAATATTAAGAGCTGATAGTTGACAGCTGTAGATATTAAGAGCTGATAACAACCATAAATATTAAGAGCTGATAGTTGACAACAACCGTAAATATTAAGAGCGGATAGTTGACAACAACTGTAAATATCAAGCGCTGATAACAACCGTAAATATTAAGAGCTGATAGTTGACATCAGCCAAGACTAATAGATGTTGAACTGCGATTTGGCAACAGCCAAATGTAATATCAGTTGGAGAAATCCTAATTGACAGTCACCAAAACTGGACACAACTGGAGAACTGGTAATTGACAAAAAAAAGGCTTTAAAGGGTTTTAAGGCTGAGCTGATGGTAATTGACAAGTTGGCGGGGGCAGACACTGATAAAAGCTAGGGAGGCTCTCCATTTTAAAGTTTCGTCTGCTTATCTTTTTGTTAGAACACCTCCACCAACTTATCGCAATTTGTCTTGGATTCCGAGTGATCAGTTGTAATTGACAGGGAAACCTGGCAGATGTTAATTTTCCCCTGTAGCGCCTCTTCTGTCCAATTGAATTATTACACAATCCCCTTATAAATAACTGGGCTTTTTGTGTCATTCATAAACTTGGTGAGTTGTCCAGAAAGTGAGCTGCTGTTTTCAGCCGCTCTCTGCTCTTCTTACTCGACTTTGTGCCTTCTACTCTCCGGATCGGTGGAGTTCTAAGGATCCAACCCTCACCGATCAGAATATCATGGATTATCTTGGCAAGATGGGAACACTCCTTTAACTTGATACTTGTTGATTTCCATCACTGGTGACTCATCAAACCAAAGCTTAAGATCCATTAAGGAATAGCACAGATTGTCTTCTAGCCTAAGTGCCATACACTTTGTAGTCACGTCATCGTAGCATTGCTAAAACCTCAGAGAGTGCATTGAAAACTCAAAGCCCTAAATTTAACCAGCAATTAGTCCGTTAAAGATTATTTATAGCAATAGAACACTTCACTGTGGTTGCAGCTTCCTTCTGTGCATCCCTATCATTACTCCATATATAAGAATATTTAAGATTCTTCTGCCACTTAGCAACAGGGAAAAAATCATGGCTCATTAGTACAGGCTATTAATAGTTTGCACTCATTTAAGAGGTCATTGTCGTTCTTATACAAGTGATCAAAGACATGCCACATCGGGATTGGTTAAATATTTTTTAGATGTGTCTACAGAAAACCTTCGTATAGGTGCAGTGTGTATAAGATGCCCACAAAGGGTTGAACTCATGGGTGATAAGAGAAGGATGCCAAACCCAGAGACTGGAATGGGGTTGTATACAGTGACTAGCACCCCTCTTTAAAGAGGCCGTCAGTCAGTTGTGTACTCTGAGCCAATCAGCATCACCGAAGACTGTCGTCAACAATGCTGATTGGCTAAGAGTAGTTTATAGAACTCTCCTTACAATGGTCCTTTGCAGCTTGATGCTCGCAACGGTCTACAATCCCCGATACTTTAAGCATGGTCATAGTGTAGTGCCTCTGCCTCGAGACAAGGGTGCTTTAAGGTTATGTTCACACGGCGTAATTGAGGCGCGTACAGTACGGCCGCAATTACACCAGCTGCTTTGGGAGTCACGCTAATACGCGCACACTCCCACAGTGCGAGGGGGCCGGCGGTGTGCCGGCCCCATTGACATGCATCACTCGCGGTGCTTTTTCGCCGCAAGTAATTGACATGTCACTTATCTCCCCGCACATACAATATGATCGTGTTGTACGAGCAGGGAGAGGAGGCGTAATCCATAGTTCTCCATGAGAAATTTGCCCGTGTGAACATACCCTTAGAGAGGATTTTTATAGGTTGACCAAAAGATTGGAAAGCAGTGGGAATGCAGTAGTGGATGATAACGAATAGCCGAGGGAATCGCAAACAGAGTGGCCACTGGGGTACCGCAGAAGATGACCACCCTCTTGATAAGAAAATACCTTGAAACATGCAATTAATATGTATAGTTCACCAAATAAATTAAATGTGGTTTTGTTTCTGATTATGTTGGTTTGATGGGCAGAGGTCTCGAGGGACTTCATTGACTGACTCTCTGCTGATTTGTACTGAAGACCTGATGTAAGAATTTCTTCTCAGTGATTTGGCAGTGGTTTAATCAACATGCCAACAGTGACAGGTCACTGCTACCTCTCCTGAATTAAACTAGCAAAGTGTCCTTAATAGATCAAGATGGCCGTCCACATACAGTAAATAGAGAAAAAAATACTTCTAGACTAACACTGTATTATAATTTACACAAAAAATGTGTTACTTGTCAAATTTCCTAAATTTATCTAGTACTGATTCTAAATTACATCCTGTATTATACCCCAAAGCTGCACTCACTATTCTGCTGGTGCAGTCACTGTGTACATACATTACTTATCCTGTACTGATTCTAAATTACATCCTGTATTATACCCCAAATCTGCACTCACTTATCTGCTGGTGCAGTCACTGTTTACATACATTACTTATCTTGTACTGATCCTGAGTTACATCCTGTATTATACCCCAAAGCTGCAGTCACTATTCTGCTGGTGCAGTCGCTGTGTACATACATTACTTATCCTGTACTGATCCTGAGTTACATCCTGTATTATACTCCAGAGCTGCGCTCACTATTCTGCTGGTGCAGTCACTGTGTACATACATTACTTATCCTGTACTGATTCTAAATTACATCCTGTATTATACCCCAAAGCTGCACTCACTTATCTGCTGGTGCAGTCACTGTGTACATACATTACGTATCCTGTACTGATCCTGAGTTACATCCTGTATTATACCCCAAAGCTGCACTCACTATTCTGCTGGTGCAGTCGCTGTGTACATACATTACTTATCCTGTACTGATCCTGAGTTACATCCTGTATTATACTCCAGAGCTGCGCTCACTATTCTGCTGGTGCAGTCACTGTGTACATACATTATTTATCCTGTACTGATCCTGAGTTACAACCTGTAATATACTCCAGAGCTGCACTCACTATTCTACTGGTGCAGTCACTGTGTACATATATTACATTACTTATCCTGTACTGATCCTGAGTTACATCCTGTATTATCCTCCAGAGCTGCACTCACTATTCTGCTGGTGCAGTCACTGTGTACATACATTACTTATCCTGTACTGATCCTGAGTTACATCCTGAAGTATAATATAGCATGCAGCTCAGGATCAATACAAGATAAGTAGTGTCTATATATAGTGACTGCACCAGCAGAATAGTGAGTGCAGCTCTGGAGTATAATACAGGACTTAACTCAGGATCAGTACAGGATAAGTAATGTAATGTATGTACACAGTGACTGCACCAGCAGAATAGTGAGTGCAGCTCTGGGGTATAATACAGGATGTAACTCGGGATCAGTACAGGATAAGTAATGTATGTACACAGTGACTGTAGCAGCAGAATAGTGAGTGCAGCTCTGGAGTATAATACAAGATGTAACTCAGGATCAGTACAGGATAAGTAATGTATGTACACAGTGACTGCACCAGCAGAATAGTGAGTGCAGCTCTGGAGTATAATACAGGATGTAACTCAGGATCACACAGGATAAGTAATGTATGTACAGTGACTGCACCAGCAGAAAAGTGAGTGCAGCTCTGGAGTATAATACAGGATGTAACTCAGGATCATACAGGATAAGTAATGTATGTATACAGTTACTGCACCAGCAGAATAGTGAGTGCAGCTCTGGAGTATAATACAGGATGTAACTCTGGATCAGTATAGGATAAGTAATGCTCTGTTATTTACATTTAAGGTTAGCAGTCTTCACCCTCAGATGGTAGGTCTGTATGCTTCTGGCTTCACCATTGTCCACTGAGAGTCTGGCCACATTTCTCTGGGCACTGCTCTATTGCTATTCTAGCCTATGAGACCTCTTACTGTAACGTCCTTTGATGCCATTAGAGTAATGGCCATACCCAAGACTAGCGCCTGGCCCTCCATAGATATGACAACGATAACACATCTAAGTGACCTGACCTAAGAGTTATTTTTTTATAGTAATGTGACATAATTCTATGTACAAAATGGCGGCTGACCTTAGGATGAAGAATTCAGCTTGAATAACCAGAGTCGTCTGTCACATGTAATTAGTGCTAAATATTGTAAATGTACAAGTCAAATTATGTTGTCTGCTGAAAATCTGTTTTTCTACAGAAGCAGCAAGGTGTGTTTATACCATCATCTCTTGAATAAGCACTAAGTAAATACACAATGTATTCCCCGTAGCCGTTCACGGAGAAATATCCCACATAATGGAGGTTGTTTGCAGAGACCTCTGATACATGACTCATTCTTCCACACTGAGCTATAGAAATACCGTTGCACAAGATCTTATTATGTTCTGCCATTTTTATATTGCATGGACTTTTTTTTTTTTTGTCTCTTTTGGTAAGTGGCCGCCGGCTGCTCATTATTGTACGATTCCTGTTGTGTAAGAAAGGGAAGGGGAGGGGGGATTTTCTGATAAATTGTGGAAATGTAGATCAGTTTTTCTAATAAAGGTTTTGTTTTAATATAGTTCTTATCGGTGTTCATGTTTTGATTGATGTACAGCCTTAGTAGTGCGATTCAATTCAGAATAGTCAAAGGGGTCCGGGGCTAATGCTAATCAATGGGGCTCGTTACAAAGATATTTATACATCCCTGTGTCTGTATATGCAGTATATAGATTTTTCATTATTTATATGCGTCCATGTGACCTCCTTGCTACTTCTAATCTGTTAACCTGTGCTACAAGCCTCCTATAAAGGGCCTCAATACTCATTTGCTGGTCAGTGAGAATCTGTTTTCTTCCCCTTCTGGAAGCTGACAGTATTGTCCCTTTTTGCTTGTCCCGCAAAAAATGTCTTCTCCGCTCTACTGCCATGCTACTTCAAAGACTCTGCTCCTTTCCTGACAAGCAATGTGATAAGCTATTTCTACTGGCTACTCTATGGGGAACAGAGGATCATTATGTAGGGACCTGGCTGTGGGGGGAAGTAACTGAGCATGTGTGTCCACCAGCACTCAGCCCATTAGATGGACTTGCACATTGCTATACACTTAGAACACCAGGTGCCCCCATACTGTATGATTAAATGATGTAGCTCTTTACTGGACATTTATAATGTTGTATGAGCATGTATAAGAACATTTTGTTCTTTGAAAGCTGGGCTTTAATAGGCGCAGTAAAAGACAAATACAAGTACAAGCTGTGGGCTAGAGTCACAATTGTGTATGGCTGCTGCTGCTGCTTTAACTTCTTAACGACCGCTTGCCGACTTTAGACGTCGCTGCAGACATCGGAGTTTGCGGCTCCGGGCGCCGCAGCTGCGCTGAGATCGGGGCTCTATTACACAGCCCTGATCCCAGAGCATCTCCTACGAGCACCAGGGAGCGGGGAAACCTCCGCTTCCCGGTGCTTTAACCCTTTGATTGCCGCGGATCGTCTCTGCAGCGCAATGAAAGGGTTGTCTTGTTCTGTCGGGTGATCGGAACACCCGGTGACCCGACAAAGCCCGGAGAATAGCTACACAGTCAGCCCTGCGGACCTAGAGTAGCCCCAGAGCTGTCAGTGTATCAAGCCAGTGCCCAGGACAGGACTGTGTGCTGTCCTGATCCACAGCCTGTGTCAGACTGACACAGATTATAATGTATTAGAAATATATGAATTGCTTATACTTTTACTAAGTGTAAAAAAAAAATATATATATATAAAAACAGCTCTCCCTTCAGGGGATTTAAAAAAAAAGTTAAAAAAAACAGAAAAAGTGTAAAAAAAATAAATGAATAAAAAAAATAAATAATAAAATAAAAATAAATATTTAATAAAAAATAAATTGTTCATATTACACACACAAATAAAAACTACACTTAGGTATCCACACGACCGTAATAACCTGTAGAATTAATCTAACAAGTTAAGTGTGAAATGTGAATGGTGTAAAAAAATTTAAAAAAGCATTTATAAGTGAACCTAAACTATTCCTCCATAAAGTACAACTCGTCTCGAATAAAATGAGGCCTCATACAACTAGGTCATTAAAAAATAAAAAAAGTTACAACTGTTGAAATGCAAGGAGGCAAAAACTAAAAAAATGTTCTGGTCATTAACTACTTTTCAGGCGTTCGGCTTAAGGGGTTAAATACTCCATAACTCTTTTGATTCTTGAGTCATAAGCTCGCTATACACATTAGATAAAAGTCAACCCAAATTGCCAGATGTATAGGATTGGCTGACCGTCAAACGAGTATGGAGGCTCTTTATATGCCAACAACAACAGACATGAAGGAGAGATGGATGGAGGACCTTCGAATTTCACTGGCTTGCTACTTCTCTCATTCAGTAGATAGATATCTGACAGCAGTAGATCTCTTCATAATCGACTGATCCTGATGGCAGAAGTAGTTGTCGTCTGATGGATAACACTTATTGGCATTTATTATATATAGGGTAGTATAATGTTGTACCGTGTTAGCCATAGAAAGTAGTAGAAGAGTGAAGAAATCAGGCGATACCCTTTAGAGGCTAACTGAGTATATTTGATGGTAAGCTTTCGAGAGAACTAGCTCCCTTCTTCAGACATGATGATATACAAGAAATTGAAAATTCACAGGCTTTTTATACAACACAAGACATGGACCTTCAAAGGATCTTGGGAATTTTTAAAACCCATAACAAAATGCAATATAAGCAAACAAGTCATTTACAAAGGTCAAACAATTAACTATCTGGAACTTGTGAGGCATGACCCGGGGGGTCAAATAAATTGCCCTCTTATCTCACACCAAACACGTGTAATTTGTGGCCATCACAGTTCACATATAGTTTGACATAAAGCTAGCATGGATATTTAACCCATTTTTGCAGAGTCTGAAATTTTTGCATTAATTTAAATTTCCCACTCCTTTCTCTCCCTCTGCGTCTTAAAGTGTCCCATTAAAACCACAATCTTCAAAATCTTCAATACAGTGGTCCTCTCTGGAGAAGTGTTGTGCCACTGGAAGATCAGTTCTACTGTTATTAAAAGTGAATCTGTGGGAGTTCATGCGTGGCTGAGTCTCTGTCCTGTTTCCCCCACATAAAGGCCGTGGTCGGGCATTGCGCACACATGATCAGATACAACACATTGCTAGAACCTTTAGGAAAATTTTCCTCCTAATTCTGTGCACCTGCTGGGACTGTGGGACAGGTACACTGTCAGCAGTGTGGATGTGTCTGCAGGTCTTGCACCTGTTTTGCAGGCAGGGTGAGGTGCCATTTTCAGTTGGGGCCTTTTAAGCGTGCTCCGTACAATAATGCGCCGCAGGGTTTTGGGGGTTGCCGAAAGGGAGGAGAGGGGGTTGGGAATATGTCTTTGAGTCTATTGTCTCCAAAGACATATTCCCAGTCCCCCCTCTCCTCTCCTTTCGGCAACCACCAAGCCTGCGGCGCATTATTGTCCGGAGCGCCCGGAAGGCCCCAACTGAAAATGGCACCTCACCCTGCCTGCAGAAAAAGTGCAATACCTGTAGTCACATCCATACTGCTGACAGTGTACCTGTCACACAGTCCCAGCAGGTGCACAGAATTAGGAGGACATTTTCCTGCAGGTCTAGCAATGTGGTGTATCTGATTATGTGTGCGCAATGTCCGACCACAGGCCTTTATGTGGGAGAAACAGGGCAGAGACTCATCCAGTGCAATGAACTCCACAGATTCACTATTAATAACAGTAGAACTGATCTTCCAGTGGCACAACACTTCTCCAGAGAGGACCACTGTATTGAAGATCTGAAGATTGTGGTTTAATGGGACACTTTAAGACGCAGAGGGAGAGAAAGGAATGGGGAATTTAAATTAATGCAAAAAATTCAGACTCTGCAAAATGGGTTAAATATCCATGCTAGCTTTATGTCAACTATATGTGAACTGTGATGGCCACAAATTACACGTGATGGCTGTGAGATAAGACGGCAGATTTACTGACCCCTCTGTCATGCCTCACAAGTTTCCAGATAGTTAATTGTTTGACCTGTTGTAAATGACTTGTTTGCTTATATTGCATTTGTTATGTTTAAGAATTCTAAGATCCTTTGAAGGTCCATGTCTTGTGTGTATAAAAAGCCTGTGAATTTTCAATTTCTTGTATATCATCATGTCTGAAGAAGGGAGCTAGTTCTCTCGAAAGCTTACCATCAAATATACTCAGTTAGCCTCTAAAGGGTATCGCCTGATTTCTTCACTCTTCTATATATAGGGTACAAAGTTAAAAAAAAAGTATACTGTGCAGTATAAGTTTTTGTATCTCTATGCTTCTCTGGAAAAGCATTACAGACGGTGCTTTTCTATACAACAAACTCAAAACAAAGGGCAAAGTGGCAATCTTTTACACCTTCATCAGGTGGGGGCTTCTATGGTAAACAGCTTTCCAAGTACAGGCAGTCCCCGACTTACAACGTTCCAACTTACATCTGTCCCCTGGTTACAAAGGGAGCTTAAAGGGCACTGGCCCTTGTAGTTCCATGTTCCACAGCAATAGTGCTGTGAACGAAAAGTTCCAGCATGCCCAAAGCACATAGGGGAAAATGGGGGCACAGACACAAAACAAATTTTAAAAACCCTGAACTTGCACTTTTGTGTTGGAGTTACATTTAAGAATATACCGTTCGACTTACATACAAATTCAACGTAAAGGGGTTTTTGCCACAATTCTTTTCTTTCCCTGCATCCATCTTCACCTGTTGCTCAAAAGGGGGTGTTGTGTTTTGTTTGAATTGCTATCATGTGATCGCACGAAAACCCCGGGCCTTTCTTTCTGTATAAAAGAAAGGTCTGTTTATGAAAAGCATTGTAAATAGCGAAGGAAAATTTTTTCCCTCCAATACAAGGGTCCTGGGTTAAATCCCAAAAGGAAACCAAAACCGTTTTTGTTTTTTTTTCTCTTTATCAATGCACAGCCTCTTAGGTTTCTTTTTATTTTATTTGCACTGTTTGATCCTTACAAAGGGGGACGGGGAAGGGAAAAGAGTACAGCACAGGGGGTTTTGAACACTCAGTAGCTCCTGGAGGAGAGGTGATGTCTGAGATGTTGACCGGGATAGGGCTCAAAAATCTGGTTGTATCCCCCGAGACGAGCGTAAACAATATTTACAAAGGAGCAGCTAAACAAAAACAGTGCAAAAAATTTTTAATAATAATGAATGGGAAAAATGTTTGTTATTTCATTTGTAAGCGTCCCACATAAATTTTACTTTGTGGCAAAACCCCTTTAAGAGCAAGTCTACAGTCCCTATCCCGTTTGTAACCCGGGGACTGCCTGTACTTGATAAAAAGACAGTGTGGGGGACAAAGATATCTGCAGCTCCCAAGCTTAACCATATGCTGACCGCTCATAGACTATAATTGTCCGGGTGGTCGATGTCTAACTCTGCACAGACATTCTAAAATGCTGTTTAAGCAAAAACCGGGATTTACAGAGAAAACGGGAAAATTATTACCGTATCTACCTTCCCAACTGTTGTGTATACAGCAGTCAATGAGCACTGTACACCAGTTGATGAAACCCTTCCTGCCCCAGGTGTGGTAAATGCTTAAGCTTATAGGTCTTCTCAGACCTAGACCTTGTTTGCAGTGACTTCAGGGGGTGTGTTTCCTCTGAGTCTAATATGTCATCCCTGTTATAGGGGAAATCGTCAAAAGAAAAAAAAAGTAATAGAACTGTGCCTCCCCCCTCCAAAAAAAAAAGCATTTGGGCAAAAAAAAAACCCCAAAAAGAAACAATTTTTAATTTTCCCCTGACCCAAAACTTTAAAATCACCTAAAAATTAAGCATCCATAACAGAAAAGTAAGACAATTACAAAACGTATTTTTGTGCCACTTCTGAGGTTAAAAAAATGTAAAAAATACACTTTTTATTTCTTTACTATTTTTACCCATGTTCTTTAAAAGCAAGAAATCTAAAGTAAAAATTGTGTTAAAAAATTACAAAAAATCAATGTAAAAATTTTTTCTTTAAAATAATAAACTTATGGGGAAAAGGCGAAAAAATTTGTTTCAAAAAATGTTATAGTGTTTTAAATTTAAAAATACTAAGAAAAATGTGCTGGTCAGGAAAGGGTTAGATGGCCCCAACAGGAACGATTAAATGATTTTATTGTGGGTTTTAATGAGGGGGCCATACGAACAAAAAAACCCAAAAAATTTTTTTCTTATCTATCTTTTTAATTAGCTTTTTTTTCCCTAGGCAAGAAAATAAACATTGCCCAAATACATTCTTTTTGATTTTGCATTATCCCGAATTTAAAACATTTTTCTCTCCCACCTTTTACGTTTGGTTTCCCAGTTTTCCGACCCCCCCTCCCCCTAGCATGGCCGGGTTTTCTGCCTCATTCCCCAGTTTTATGAAACAGGCCAGATTTCTCATTACTGTATTTTTTTTTCTTATGAAAAACTTTATACTTTTAAATTACTGCTAGAGAGAAGCCCGAAGTCCCCTTTGGGCTGCACAGACTTATCGGTATTCCGGGGGGCCTACCTTACTGGGTTTCAATTTTCGTAGTCTTGCAGGATACCGACCCCCTATGGAGGGGAGCAATGGAAGATCTTCCCCGTGTCAAGGCTCTGGCCCAAGCCAAGTTAGGGTGTCCATGCAATGCCCTCAAGTGGTTATGTCCCCTTTTTGGCCCCCTATTGCAATCCTCCTCAAATTTGATGGAAAAAATATGACCGCAGGATGGGGAAAAAAGGGGGGTAGCACAGCTAAAATAGCAAAAAGCTCCCGGGGTTGGAGAGGGGAATTTCTTTTTGGGGGGGTTGAGGGGGTATTAGGCGGACGTGATGGTACCCGGTCCCGGGGGACACGCGGAGAAAATTATCTCACCTGGAAGGGGCCCTTGGGGTTTTCCAAAGTGGTGCACTGCAAGTCATCTTTAACCCTGCAAAAAGAGGTTTAAACCCTCATGCAGTACTTAATTCCCCACAGGGGAAAGTTGAACAAATAAACCCCGAGAAACCCTGGGCATGGGGTTTCCGAGAACTGGATAAGTTCTAAAATCACGTAGTAGGGCTACGTTCCGAAAAAAATCTCCCCGCTAGGGGGGTACGCTATTGCCGACAAAAGGGCACCTGGACCCATGCAGTAGGGTTTAGCGAGTGAGCCTCCGACAGCGGGAAGGGAAAAGCCCAGTGATCATGGCTCAAGGGAATTGACCAGGGGCCCTGCCCGGGGCAACAACAGTGCTAGAAATATCTTTTGGGAAATTTCCCGGGGCATTCTCGAACAGGATGAAGATTTGGGTGCTTCTACCCTTGAGATGAAATCCCCGCGGGCAATGCATGCCCCCGAGAATGACGGCAAAATTTCCCCCCAAGATGTACCAGGGAAAGGGAAAGAATGTTGGCCAGTTTTTTGGGGAAACGGGGATCCCGGATCAAAGTCCGGGGCTGCTCCTGTGTTCTTGGGGCGGAAAAAAGTGGGATCTGGGTTTCTTTTGGGAAATTTCCCGAAAACTAATCCCCAAACTTTTGTGAGCCTAACCCTCCCGGGATAGAAAATCGCTCTCCCTCTGGTTATGCAAAGTTTTTCTGACTTTTGACTTGGCCAGCGGATAAGGCATTTTAATAAAAAAAATTGAGCCAGGATGGACAGAAAGGGGCTTTGCCAGCTAAAATATGCAAATAGCTCCGGGATTGGGGGGGAAAGATTTCTTTGGGGGCCTTGAGGGGGATTTAGGGGGACAGTGATGGTACGGCCCGAGCCCGAGGGGGCACTTGGAGAAAATTTTTCACTGCTGGAAGGAGCTTTGGGGATTGTCCCCAAAGGGTCACCTGCGAACTACAATGGTTCCCGTGGCTAAGAGGGTAGGGAAAAAACAGCCTTTTTTCTACTTGGGCTTTGGTTAAATGGATGTTTTTGGTCTGTTAAGCACCCGGGGCATTCCGCGGCTGATGGAGCACTTCTGGGAGATTTAAATTTGATCGGTGCTGATCTACTTTGGGGAAAATGTAGTGTTGGGAACTCCTTTTGAAGACCCTCTTTAGAAAATGCGGAAGTCCGGGGAACGACTATGGGACAAACGGACTCAAGATCAAAACCCGAAAAATGCCGTCTTCCCAAAAGCGGTTAAAAAATGGCATTTGGTCACCTCGGGGGGGTACAACCCCCCCATAGGGGGAGGATTTAAAAAATGGGTTTGCCGTGTACGTTACAAAGGGCAAGCTTTTCCCGGGGCTGGCCGGGTATTCCCAAGATTTATACCCCATTTCGCTCTTTGACAGGTCCCTTAAATGAGTAATGAGAGGTACAAAATGGGGGGCCCCAAAAAATCGCCCTAAAACATGGGGGCTCAGCAGCAAAAGGCTTTGAAGCGGGGAAAAAAGGGGGCTACCTTGCTCCGATTCTGGCCTATGCACGGGTTTGATACTCCCCTTTCCCGCTGAACGAAGGGGTCACATGGGTTGGGGGCAGTGCTTCCCGGTCCCGAGGGGGGAAGAGAAAGTGATTGCCTTATCATCGGTCTTTGGAGATCAGAGCGCTCCTACAATTTTAGTCCCTTTTAATTGGAAAATTGGCCTGGTGTGGCCATGACTGAAAGTTGAGAGACCTACATGCAGAGGGGCCGCATCACGGGTAACAAAACGTTGGACATTTAGAGAAACTAAGCTTATGAAATTCGGTTGCATTCTGTGTTTGGCCAAAAATGCCCACTGTTCCCTTTTTTGTTTTATGCAAATTAGAGAACTGCGATAAAAGAACTCAAGACGCAGCCACTTTTAGCAAGCAAAGACATAAGCCAAGGGAAAAAGGGTGGCTCAAAAATAAGCAATTATGGGCATGGATGGCCTAGCCATTCCAACCCTTAATCCCTAGAAAAAACTTATGGGGGGAGTTGAAACTCCGAGTTGCCAACGACAAAACCCCAACATCTTAATGTTTAGCAAATGTTTTCAAAGGGAGTGGACCAAAATTTCCCCCTGACATGTGCGCAAACCTTACTCAACTACAAAAAACGGTTCTACTGCTGTGCCGGCCAACAAGGTTTTGTACAAAGTATTAATCTTGTTTCAAGGATAAAAAATTTTTCTCATGCAAAATGCAAATTAATTTAATAATTTTAGAATGTGATTTTTTGGGTTTTTTTTTGGGTATTCATTTTCAAAGCTAAATTAACCACCTTTTAAATTATAGATGTTTTGTCTTTATCTGGGAAACTTACACAATCAGCAAGGGATCAAATTTCCTTCACTGTACAGCTTTGCTAGCTCAAATTTATAGCTAGACATCCTGCTTGGACCGTGTTATTGTTTTCCACAGTCTCTCCAACACCAATGACTCTCCCAACAGGCACAGCTAGGTATAGGAGCTATTAGAGCTGACATGTCAGTCAGTGCTGTAGAACTGCCCACAGCCTTCACAAAGCTTGAAGTTGGGGGGTGGAGGGTTGAGCAGGTTCTGTGAAAACGATCAGATGAGAAAACGCTTTTAAGTAGTAATTTCTATGTGTAGTCAGAAGCCGCTCTTTTACGTGTACAATGGTTTGTTCCACAATACACACACAATCTCATTACAGACAGATAATGGGAGTTCTGACTACACTAAGACCCAGTAAAATCAGTAGTTATCTGGGGAGTTTTTGGTGCATATGCTTGCAGATGTGGATAGGTTATTATTTATGTTACAACTTTGGGCCTGTCAAATTTGGTCTAAATCTGTAGATGCAGGCGCACCGGTATAGTGACCATTTGCAGTGTCTGCGGTGTGTGGTAGAATACCAATACTTTATTATCACAGCTTCCAATTTGTCTCCAGGTGACCCGAGTCATTGTGTTATGTAATTGATAGTGAACTTTTAAGCCGAACATAGAAGTCGACAAATCCTTATTCTGACTCCTTGATCACTTACTTGCTCTTTTCCTGCCACAGATGACTGTGTCTCAACCAGCCCTCCTCAGATTGTGATGCTTATAATCTTGCATGTTAGTTGCAGAGGAGTAACAAAACTGTCTTCCTAATGGAAGGTACTGATCCTGTTAAAGACGTTAATGGCTTCTTAAAGGGCATATGTCACGGACGCTCCTGCGACCACTGTCCCGGGTCGCAGGCGCGTCCGTACTCCTACACCTAGCGGAGCCCCGTCCCGCACGTCGGGTTCAGGGTCCGCTCACCCTCCCGTCCCCGCCGGCGTTCACTCACCCGGCCACGCTCCTGCTCAGCCTGTCTCCGTCTCCCGGCGCATAGCTCCGCCCCTAGGGCACGCGTGCTCCGGCAGTTTGAAATTTAAACTGGCAGTGCGCCGGTAATTGGTCATTGCCGGGCACTGCTCCTATTTAAGTCCGGCCTCTTCCTGGCGGCCCTCGCCGGATCCTTGGTGTATTCCTGTTGGAGAAAGCCGTTCCAGTATTGTCTAGTCTGTCTATCCGTGTACCGAACTTCGAGCCTACGTTTACCGACCACGAACCTTGCCGCCAGCCCTGACCTTCTGCCTGTCTACGTCTACGAACCAGAGCCGCCTGTTCTGGCCTTCTGCCTGTCTACGACTACGAACCAGCCTGCCGATTCGCCTACCCTTGGCCGCCACCGCAGGCAAGCCCCGCCAGTGGAAGTGACCTGGTGGACTCCCGCCGCAGCAAGACCATCCCGCTTTGCGGCGGCTCTGGTGAATACCGGGACCCACTTAGATTCCACTCCCTGGTGTGGGCTTACGCCACCGTCTGCGGTGGTCCAGTGGATCCACCTCCAGACCGTTACAGCATATAGGTGGAAGTGGAAGCCAATGCAAAATTGTTTTCTCTCATTACACTCAAATATCTATTTGCTAAATGTATAGATACTGGAGGACTCCAGACTACAAACAGAACTAGGGCAGTCAACCAGAAGTCACATGCAGTAATTATATGAAGCATATACCAATCAAAAACTCTCTGTTAGATGACTAAGAGGACAAAAAGCGAGGCAGATGACAATAGATGATACCATGCGTGAGTTCAGTCAGGAATAAAATAATAACGGACCCTAAGAGCTAACTGTCCCTATATTTTTTTTCCTAAACCTGTCCCTGACATCTGATGCTGACACCAAGACCTCTCTGATCCTGTTCAATCCCTAAAGCTATCCCTGAGCCACAACCTACCCTAACGCAATATGTGGCTCTGAGAAAGAATATAGCACAAAAACTAAGATTCTCAAGGACTACAACAAACTCTCCCACAGTAAGACTAGGCTGGACAAGAAGCAATCTAGACTCTAGAACTGAATGCAAATACTTATGACATCACTAAACGAGCTCAAGAAAGAACAGTCTCTCTGAACAAAAAAAAATACACTCAAACTTGACCTAACAGGACAGAGTAACCCCTTACTGACACATGACATATCCATACGTCCTGGTTTTGGAAGATTCTGTGTAGCGAGATTACTCTGTAATCCCATTACATAGAAATAGTAACAGCAGGGCTCTAAGCTGGCTCTGTTTCCTGCTGTTTTACCCCTTAGACTCTGCAGTGATTGCGGCCACGGCATCTAAATGAATAAAAAATGGTACCCCACACCGTTTCTCACTCCGATCGGTACCCCTGTGGCGACATCGCGGGGTGCTGACCAGTTAACATGGCGGCCGCAAGCCTTGTAAAGGCTTACATCGCTGCCATGTCTGCCGTTTTACCATTGCCTGACCTGGGCAGGAAGTCGTAAAATCGCCATTTTAGTTCACCGTTCTGCATTGTTTATGCAATGCAGAAGGGTCTACTAACTATTGCACCCCTTCGTGGTCAAGTAACCTAAAGGGACTCCGTGTAAAAGTAAAAAACAATAATGTTTTAAAGCAGGGGTCCCCAACCGCCGGTCCGCGGACCGGCACCGGGCCGTAGCACATCCCCTGCCGGTCCGTGGCGCCGGGCTAACATGATGCCGGTGACTTTAGTCCGGGCGGTCGGCAACTGCTCTACGCGGCCGTTGTAATCCGGCCGCGCAGGGTTAAAACAGCTGCGCGCGTTGCTTGGCTGCAGAGAGAAAGCAGGGACGGTAATGAGCCGTCCCTGCTTTCCCTATCTCTGTAGATACGGTGCTCACTGAGGGCCATATCTACAGAGCAGCGACGCAGGGGGGATGATGCAGAGGTGTCGTCACACCCCCTGCGCCGCTCGGTCTCGCCGGGTCCTGGAGGCAGCAGAGACGCAGGGACCGGGAATGGTGAGTAACCGTGTTTTCTTTTCTTTTTTTTTTCATTTAACCAACCTGGATGCTACAGGGGGCTCTCATTATTTACTAAAACTTCAGGGGGCTATAATTATTATAACTACAGGGGGGCTATGATTATTATAACTACAGGGGGCTATGATTATTATAACTACAGGGGGCTATAATTTATTATAACAACAGGGGGCTATGATTATTATAAACTACAGGGGGGCTATGATTATTATAACTACAGGGGCTATGATAATTATAACTAAAGGGGCTATGATTATTATAACTACAGGGGGGCTATGATTATTATCACTACGGGGGGGCTATAATTATTATATTTACAGGGGTCTATGATTATAACTACATGGGGGGCTATGATTATTATCACTACAGGGGGGCTATGATTATTATAACTACAGGGGGCTATAATTATTATAACTACAGCTGGGCTATAATAACTACAGGGGGCTATAATTATTAATTATCACTACAGGGGGGCTATCATTATTAATTATCACTACAGGGGGCTCTCATTATTTATCATCACTACTACAGGGGGCTATCATTTTTTTAAATCATCACTTACAGGGGGGCTATCTATTATCACTCCAGGGGGGCTATCATTATTAATAATCACTACAGGGGGGCTATCTATTATCACTACAGGGGGGCTATCTATTATCACTACAGGGGGCTATCTATTATCACTACAGGGGGGCTATCATTATTAATAATCACTACAGGGGGGCTCTCATCATTTATCATCACTACAGGGGGGCTCTCATCACTTATTATCACTACAGGGGGGCTCTCATTATTTATCATCACTACAGGGGGGCTATCATTATTAATTATCACTACAGGGGGCTAAAAATTATAACTACAGGGGGCTATAATTATTTTAACTACAGGTGGGTTATAATTATTTATTATTACTACAGGGGGCATATATTTATCTTTACTACAGGGGCATATATATATATATATATATTTATAAAATAACAGAGCAGATTACATATGTATATTATTTACATGTATAATACTGACCCACAGAGCTGATAATCAGTCTGCAGTTATAAATACTGGTTAACCCATACTACACCCCTAAATGACACAGCATAGACTTTGTGGTTTTTTTCCCTGTGTGTGTGATATTAAACCTCCAACCCCCTAATAACTCCGCCCCCAATAACCATGCCCCCAATAACCACGCCCCCACCGGGCCGTGGAAAAATTGGCGTGCATTAAACCGGTCCCCGGGGGAAAAAAGGTTGGGGACCGCTGTTAAAAATAAAAAGTCTGAAAAGTTAAAATTACTCCCCTTTTGCCATTTTATAACTAAAGTTAAAATCTAACATTATTTATCCCGTACGCTGAACACCGTAGAAGAAGAAAAAATCCAAATGCCAAGATTGCAATTTTTAGGTCATTTCATATCCTCTAGAAATTGAAATACAAAGTGATCAAAAAGTCGCATCTACCCTAAAATGGTACCAATAAAAAGTACACTTCAGCCCTCAAAAAGCTATTGGTCGCAGAAAATGGTGCTATAGCGCAAATTAAAAAAAGGGAAAATGTTTGGATTTTTTTTTTTTACAGTGCTGAAACCAAGCGAAAATCCTACATGTTTGGTGTTGCCGGATTCGTATCAACCTGCAGAATACAGAGAACACATTATTTATACCGAACAGAGTGAACACTATAGGAACAAACCCCCCGCAATCATGGCACAAGTATTTTTTTATACATTTCTCCCCCTTTAGAATTTTTGGGTTTCTCAGTATCTTCTATGGTACGGTCAGTAACATCATTAGAAAGTACATCTTGTCCCGCAAAATAAAAGCCTTCATATGTCTATATCGGTTGAAAAAAAAGAAGGCGAGTAGAAAAAAAACTTTTGACAGCTGTCAGGAAAGGGTTATGGGGGTAAGTAAATGGAGCATGAACCTCTGCTGTGTGTCTTAAATAATTTTACCGGACCTCTTTTGCATTACTTGAGCCACATGTTGTGTGTCTGCTGTGTGTCGGAATGAGAACCCAAAAGTCGAGAGAAGCGGGTATCCGGGGAGCTCAGGAGCAGCAGTGGTGGGGGGCCTGTAGGTAAGTATAACCGTTTTTTATTTTTTGACCCACACTTAGGGTTGGCTTTTAGGAAGACTGTCAGTGTTTTTCTTTTTTAATTTTTCTGGATATTTTTATTGATTTAAACATTAGGCTAGATACGTATGACATATGTTGTTACGCTGATACTTAGCTTAACAGCATGGTCTAGAATATAACCTTAGCATTGATAGCTGAGAACCCCCCATCCCTCCTCCACCAACCATTCTTAAATGAGGAATTGGGTTGCACAGTCTGCTGTGTCCTTCAGACCATGCATGCTGCTACATTGGAGAACGGAGAATGTCCTTCCATGGGGACAGTAAGGCAAACATTAGGTATGTATAAGAATCTGCTACAAGTTTTCTTTTCAAAACTGCGGTTTACCTCTATAGTCCTTGCCCGTCTGATTCCTGCAAAATACAATTTGCCCCTCGCTAACATAAAACCATAGGAGCATATATTCCCAATGACATCCACAACTCCCGCCCCCCACTGAAGTCATCTTGACTGAATTTTTGGATTTGGACGGATATGTTGGTTGAGTCCAGGACGTGCTGCTGCGGCCCCAGTGTTATCCTGGTGCATGGTTTCTGCTGATCAGGCCCATGAACAGCAACATGTTTCCTCTGTACACTGAGTGTTTTTGGTGATTGCAGGAGGTATGTTTATGGTACCCTTCTCCAATCCCCCACTGTTGCAAATAACAAATGTCCAACAACACGTGTTTTTTGTATTCTGTGCTGATTTCTTTCATTATATATTTTATAGCAATCAAAGCTCAGTTTAATATTCATAGTATTATCATTTACCTCTAATTCCTCCAAGGATTTGGAGCTCTGCCACAGAAAAATGTCATTCTGATAGCTACAAAGATATATTAAGCAAATCAATACAGAATTTGGACTTGGTGTTACAATGTGGACATTGCCTTTACGTTAAAGTTCCGATAATGATCCGTTTCTAGCTGGAGCTTGTGAACAGGCTTCATGTTAACACATTTCTAAGTAAAAGGTTGCAGATAAAACACAGCTACAGTCGACTGCTGGGTGTTATAGAAACTAGCTAAATATAAACTTAAAGGGGTTGTCTCTCTACAAAGATAAGCTTTCAACATGTAGGGAACACTAAATGAAGATGTTTTCCAAATATATTGCGTTGTTAAAATTTTTTTTAAGGAGCTACAAGTGATTTTATCACCTTGTGTGCTCTCTCTGGTTCCCCAGGTGACCGACCTGTGTACTTCTCCCCCCTGCTGTTTGTTCTATCTGGTAGCAGGGAGTGAAGTCATCACACAGGTCCTGGCACAGAACTGCAGGCAGTGAGAGCTTGTTTGTTATCTGGTCTTTCAGACGAAAGCCAGTAATTACTGCTGTTTACTTTACCTCAGAAGCTTCCCTGGTCCTAACAGCATGAGATTTAGCTAATTAGCAGAGGTCTGAATACAAGGAGCTCATATGCTATTTACAGACAGCTTGACCAGGAAGTGACAGAGCAAAGCAGCATTATTTCATTCATGCATCAAAGGAAACTTAGAGATGAGACAACCCCTTTTATTGTCTAACAATATTTTGACACTTTCCATAATTCCATTTTGCGATAATTATAAAATAAGCTTTTTTGTACCACACTTATATCATCCAAAGCAACAAAAATTAGAAGAGCAGATATCTCTACTTGTTGCACCATAGCTAATAAAAATAAATATTCATTCTTAAGAAAAAATATGTTTATCTCCAGCACCAAAAAGAAGAAAAATATTATATATCTAAAACATAGCTTCTGACACCTTACCGCCACAGCCAGTTTTGACCTTCTTGACAGAGCCCCATTTTTTAAAATCTGACATGTAACACTTTATGTGAGAATAACTTTTTGACACTTTTACCTATCCATGTGATTCAGAGATTGTTTTCTCGGGACACATTCTGACTTAAGTTAGTAAGAAATTTTGGTCCATACATTCCTTGTTTATTTGGGAAAAATATCAAAATATTGTGAAAATTTTGAAAACTTCAAAAACTTTTGTGTGTAAGACAGATTGTTATAACACTCAGAATAGTTTAGAACTAGCATCTACTGTAGGTTGGCATCATCTTTTAAATGTTTTTTTTATTTTTTTTACAACATTAGGGGGCCTAGAAATTTAGTAGTAATTTTTCACATTTTCAAGAAAATTTGAAACATAGATTTTTTTTAGCGACCAGTCCAATTTGAAATGGCTTTGAGGGGCTTGTATGTTAGATACCCCTATAAATAAGGGGTAACAAACTAAATGCTGTTTTAAAATACTTTAAGGGGTCTAGTTTCTTAGATGAAGTCATTTATGTGGGTATCTAACATACAGGCCCCTCAAAGCCACGTCAGAGCTGGACTGGTCCTTAAAAACATCTATTTTTCAAATTTTCTTGACAATTTCTAAGCCCCATAATGTCGTAAAAAAAAAGACATTTAAAAAATTGGGCCTACCTACAGTAGATGCTAGTTATAAACTATTTTGAGTGGAATAACTATTTGTCTTACAAGCAGATATTTGAACTTTGAAAATGGCAAATTTTTCCAAATTTTCAAGCTATTTTGATATATTTCACAAATAAACAATGATTGAATAGACTAAAATTTCTTACTAACTTAAAGCACAATGTGTCTTGAGAAAACAATCTCTGAATCACATGGATAGGTAAAAGTGTAAAAAAGTTATTCTCACATAGTGACACATGTCAGATTTTAAAAACAGTGCTCTGTCTGGAAGGCCAAACTGGCTCCGGCGGTCAGAGGTTAAAAAAAGGTGTTTTTATTGTGTAAAACAATATTTATGCATTGCTGTCTTCTAGTAGCCATAACTTTTTTATTTTTCCGTATACAGAGCTGTGTAAGGGCTTTTTTTTGCAAGATGAACTGAAGTTTTAATTGGAACCACTTCAACATTTATATGAGTTTTTGATTGCTTTGTATTTCATATTATGTGCTGCAGGATGGACAAAAATCACAATTCTGTGATTTTTTTAATTTTATGGCGTTCATCATGCGGGTTAAAAACCATAAAGAGAAATCACTGACTATTCCCTAGATGGTCAATACTGGAGATTTTCATATAACAAAAAAATCACTGAATATGACTTAGCTCATCATCTATTCTAAAATATTACTTTTATTACTTCTGTTAAAATCTTCAACCGATCTCTCTAATTACCAATAGTGAAGACATAACAATTACTACTACTATGGCTAAGGGACCCTTATTAGGATTCTATTCTATAACCATATCACTACTATAATCTACCTGTCAAGTCGAGTAATCGTCCCGATAAGGACGGCCCAACACTATAAAACTCACCCTACTCTATACTCACAGGGTCCCTCTTTGTTGATCAAAAGGTTAGGGAATGTATATGTAGGCAATAATATTTAATATTTGTCAACTTTTTCTAAATACAGATATATCAGCAAATTTTGTATATTAAAGTAGACTCACTACTAAAGATCACATATACATCTGATATACACCCTAAACCACATCGCTAGATGTATCCATATGGCCAGTATACAATAGATGCTCAAGCTCTATATTTAATTTTATATACACCAGCCAATTCCATTCATTATTACAAACCCAGACCTAAAGATCTCATATATAAGACACAATACAACCTGATCTTCATTCTTCATTCCTCTATCCCGACGCGTTTCTCCCCCTCCTCTTGTTCTATCAATATATCCGGGGGTTCATCAGGGGATTCTCATCAGCCTCAGTCAGCATATAGGCTTCAATCGCCTTGTCAGGTACCGGCAGCAGGTAAAAGATGTCCCACCATATGTCCCACCATGACAGATTTATAGGGCAGGTCGTTACACACGCGACAATACCAAATATGGGTACTTTATTTATTTTTGACCTTTTTTGTGACGATTGACGTTTGTAAAGGGGAAAAGGGCGGTGTAGGTGTTTTTATTTTATTTTTTGTGTTCGTGTTTTACTTTTTTTACATTTCTTTTACTTTTTCACATTTTTCAGATCACTGATACAATAGAGAATAGTGCATAGTATGTACTGGTCTCTATGGCAACTGTCACTCACCATGCCCGGCCATGTCCACAGAGTACTGCCTTGCATGTCGATGTCACAGACAGCTTGGAAGCTTTAATAAAACTTACAGGCTGTCGGGTAAGTATCCAGCATCAGCGATTGTGCCTCAGCTGCTCCAGGAAGACAGAAGGAGCTCCCTCCTTCTGTCTTTCCCTTAGATGCAGCAATCGTGATACATCATAGCAGCTAAGGGGTTAATCACCCGTGGCTGGAGCTCACTCCAGCCACGGGTGATGCAGCATGTGGCCAGCTGTACAGCTGGTCCCATGTTGCGATCGCGTGAGCCCCACTTGAGAGCCATGTACACGACGTATCGATATGTCTGTTTGCGGGAAGTCACTTCCCGCTGGGATGTACTGATACATCCAATGTCGGGAAGGGGTTGATACAAAAGGATTAGAAATCCCTGACAAGTAAGAGCGGTTGTCAGTGATTTCTGGACCCATGGAATTTTAATCCTTTTGTATTAAAAGCTATGTTTTAGGTATATGATATTTTTGTTCTTTTTGTTGCTGGAGATCAACATACTTTTTCTTAAAGGGAATGTGTCATCAAAAATGACTTATTGTTTAACTCACATTTTTATGTTCAACACATTTTTTAAGAATTTTTGTTTATTTATATATTTTTAATTTTCCATATCACTTTCAATATTTTTTAATAATTCTTATGTCCTGCACTTTTCACTTTGGCCACTAAGGCTAATAATAGTCTGACACTTCCTGTTCTGTACAGAAAGATTCTCAGTAGTCTGCTCATTATCAGCACAAAGGGGGTCAAACTAAAAGGAGATACCAGTGTGAATAGATAACACATGATCCACCAGTCACAAGAGGAGATAGTCACAGTTCACCCTTTCACCTCCCTGCACACTGATTTCTTCCCAGGGCACAGAGCAGGACTAGAAAACTCTCATATAGAAGTCAATGAGACTGAGTCAGTCTTAAGTCTCCTATGTGCATGAAGCTACTGTAAAGCATCTCTCTGACTGCTGTTAAAGCAGTGCAAACAAGGCCTAGTGGCCAAAGTGAAAACTGCAAGACTTAAGAATTACGAAAAAATATTGAAAGTGATATGAAAAATTTAAAAAAAAACAATAAAAAATTCATAAAAAATGTGTTTAACATAAAAATGGGACTTAAACAATGACTCATTTTTGATGAAGCATTCCCTTTAAGAAAAGTTCTATTGCCTGATATGCGACAGTGCTCCCTCCATTGCATCAAGGATGATACATGGATACTGCAAACCATAGAAGGAACCTCAAGGTTTATTGGTGAGCACCGATCATTTTTGCTTTTTTCTTTATTCATAGATAAATATCTGCAGGGTGAAGGGCTTTATACTAAAATCAAGATGACCTCCTTGCTATGGTTTATATAACTCCCCCCCCCCCATTTCTATGGACACTAATTGTCAATTTTCAGTTTTTGCATTGTGCATGTTAGGCAGGATTACAATGATAAGTAGCATTTCTGTTATAAAGCTAGAGGCAATTAACACAGAATTACATTATTGACAATGAATGATGGAGACAGCTCCTCCTCGCTCTCCCTCCACAGCTATCTGCCATAAAGCATGCACTGCACTCTCCTAAAAAAGTCAATGCATTTCCATTAACAATCCCATACTTATTAGGTTAATAAAGTAATTTGTTTTTCCCAACGAGTATTTCTTCCATTTGTTGTAGCAGATACAAGAATTGATTTCCTTTTTTTTGTCAGTGCTCAGCCATTGTACAGTATAAGAAGATGTTGTCAAAGATAATCGCAACAGACAGAAACATTTTCACGCCAGTTTGGTTGAGTGGCACGTAGCTTCTCTTGTCTTCTTAATGATTTTCTGCAAATATCTTCTAATGTATGACCCCATAACAACAGGAATAACAATAGCTGAAACAGAAGTGTGAAACTCATTTTTACCAAGGGGCCTCATCAGCATTATTGTTTCCCCTTAAATGGGTGTGAAAGGGTGGCTCGGTGCCTGGTTAGGACTGTCAGATCTGTGCCACTTCCTGTAAATTGTTGAACTGAGTGGTGTGGAGGTGCTTTAAATCCAAGATGGCGCCCGCCCCCTGTGCTGACACAACTGCCTCTGCCAAGTGCTGGCTGCATCCTCCGAGGAAAGTGAAGAATCGGCCCTTCTGTATCCAGACATTGTCTATCCCTGCTCACTGTGTTTAATACAACATCTCACTAAAGTGAGTACACCCCTCTCATTTTTGTAAATATTGTATTACCGTATATACTCGAGTATAAGCCGACCCGAGTATAAGCCGAGGCACCTACTTTTGCCCCAAAAAACGGGAAAACTTATTGACTCGAGTATAAGCCTAGGGTAGAAAATGCAGCGGCTACTGGTAAATTTTAAAAATAAAAATGGATACCAATAAAATTACATAGGCAGTTTAATATCCCCCATAGGCAATTATAGGCAGATATATGGCCCTATATGCAGGTATAGTCAAGTATATGTCCCAAAAGGCGCGTATATGGCCCCTTAGGCATGTAATAGGCAGTTATATGTCCCCCATAAGCAGATTATAGGCAGGTATATGGCCCCAAACGCATGTAATAGGCAGTTATAGGGCCCCCAATACGCAGGTTTGGGGCCCGGGCTGTAGGCGGGTAAAGGGCAGGCATAGCACCCTGTAGGCAGTTATAGGGCCCGGGCTTGGGCAGGTATGGGGGCAGGTATGGGCAGCTGTAGGCGGTATAGGGCCGGCTTAGGCAGGTATAGGGCAGGAATAGCACCCTGTAGGCGGGTATGGGGCCCGGGCTTTAGGCATTTATAGGGCGGGAAAAAGGGGGCGGGCCTGTGGGCGGGGAAAAGGCGGGTATAGGCAGTGTAGCAGGAAATGGGGCGGGTATGGGTCCGTCTGTGGGCGGTATAAGGGCATTAATATGGGCCCATACGCAGGTATAGGGCAGGCTGTAGGCAGGAATGGGCAGCTGTTGAGGATTAGGCCCGGCTGAAGGCAGGTATAGGGCCGGCTGTAGCATTATAGGGCAAGTAAAGGCGGGTGTGGGGCAGGTTAGGGCGGTTTGGGGGCCGGCTGTAGGCAGGTTAGGCAGCTTTAGTGGGTTTTAAAAGGGCCCGGCTGTAGACATTTTTAAAAGGCAGCGGGTAGGCGGGGTAAACCAGGATTGGGGGCCGGCTGTAGGCAGGTATAAAAAGGTAAGGGCCCGGCTGGGGGCAGGTATTGCAGCTGTAGGCAGGTATAGGCAGTTTAAAAAATTAAAAAAAAAAATTTAAACTTCCCGGGATCCCCCGCTGTTTCCGTCTCCCTCCCCCCGCCTCCCGCTGCCCGGGCCCCCCCCCGCGCACTTTTCCTGTCTTCCCCCCAGGCGGTTTACATATCAGGCCGCCCACGCACGTGTTTGACATGCACGCTGCCTGTCCCGGGATCCAGGACGCCCGAGTCTGCGGCCCCCCGGGTCCACTGCGGAGCACGGGGGCGCTCGTCTTTTCCCCCGCATGGTTTTCTCTTCCCCTATTTTGAACTCCGGGGGAGTCGCAAAAGGGGGAGGAGATCGCTACAGGCACGGGCCACCGCAGCCCCCGAAACTGTGCGCTCACCCCGGCATTAAAGCTATTTTCGCTCCCTGGGGAGTCGCATAAGTTTTTAAGCTCCCCTTTCCATCCCCGGGCCATCGTTTGGGGCCTGGCGCCGACATGACTTTTTTAAAAGCCGAGGGGAGATTTTTTGCACATTTTTTGTGAAAAAAAACCCGGGCTTTTTACTCGAGTTATAGGGTATATCTTTTAATCCCTTCAATGTAAAGTATCAGTTACAACTAGTAAAAACAGGAAAAATTTGGGGGGTATCCTCAAAAAAACTCAACACACAGCTATAAAATTTTCAAAACCGCTGAAACAAAATTTGAGTAACCCCAAAGTGATAGGGGCAAATTGTGTCAAAGTGTCAATATTTTTTTTGTAAAGGCCCCCGTTTTTTTTGCGCTGTTTTAACCCTCTTTTGGGGAAAAAATGGAGGCCCACTAGAGTTTCCCTAGGCTGCACCCACTGGAATCCTTTTTCCAAATCCCCATGACGACACCCGGGAAAGTTTGGTTTATGTTTGAGATTTTCGGCTCCCCACCTTTTTTTTAGGGAAGCCCCACAGGTGCTCCAAAAAGGGTTTTTATTTTCGGGAGACTTTCGGGGCCAGTCCAGCCCCTTTTACCCTCTTTTGGGGGTCGTTAAGGGAAATTACTGCCCTGAAACCCCGGAAGGCGGGGGATCATTTTTCTTTTTTCCTTTGTCACATACATGTTTGGCATTCAGGGTTTCCCCTAAAATTAACGTAAATTCCCCCACCCCGGCAGCCCCAATGCACCCCAAAATGACACTACCCACCAAAAAACATTTGTCTTTGTACCCTAAACCGGGTTTTGCCGCCACACACGCTTGCCCACCATCTAAACCAAATAATTTTTTCTTGGTCCATCAGGCACAGGACAGGGTTTTCCAGTAACCATGCCCTTAGTTTTTTTGTCTTCGAAAAAATTTTTTGGGGCTTTTTTGTGATCATCTTTAAAGTGGTTTCCCTTTTGGGGATGACAGCCATGCGACCCCCCTTGATGCGTTTTGCGAAAGGTCGGAACTGCAGACTGAAACCCTCACCCCTTTTAAACCTCCGAAAGCAATGCGGGCAGCACTCTGCCCTCTTTTTAAAAAGCCCAATTTTTGGGTATGTTTCCCTTAGCTTTGTGCCCCTTCAATTTCTTTGTTTTTAAATGGCGGGGACCTGTTCTGAGTGGAACCGGTCTTGTTAAACCACTGTATGGTCTTGGCCACCGTGCTGCAGCTCAGTGTCAGGGTGTTGGCAATCTTCTTATATCCTAGGACATCTTTCCATAGAGCAACAATTCTTTTTTTCAGATCATCAGACAGTTCTCTGACATGAGGTGCCATGTGGAACTTCCAGTGACCAGTATGAGAGAGCGTGAGAGCGATAACACACCTGTGACTTCGTAACACTAATGAGTCACATGACACCATAGAGGGAAAAGGGCAAATTGGGAATCATTTATTCATTTTCACTTAGGGGTGTACTCACTTTTGTTGCCAGCAGTTTAGACATTGAGGGCACACCAAATTTACACTGTTATACAAGCTGTACACTGACTACCTTACATAATATCAAAACATCATATCTTCAATGTTGTCCCATGAAAATATACAATACAATATTTACAAAAACGTGAGGGGTGTACTGACTTTTGAGATACTGTATATTGCTGGCCACAAGCCATGAGTTTGACACGTGGATTAAGTATTGGAACGTTGGTTGGGTTGGGGTCAAACTGCTCAACCAACTAGCTCCTTCACCTATAAGCCAAGAATCTTAGCATTGTAGACTAATAACAAGTAAGTAATCTACTAACACTGCTATATTATGTCTATATAATGGTACCATGGAGATAATAGTGAGGTTCATGCCTTAGGTGGTAGCTGGTGTGCCGTGTAGGACCACGATCTCAAATCTCTAGAGCCAGTCCTGGGTCATCAGTGCTGAGAACAATAAGAAATCTAAGAAAACTGAGCCAGCAGTACAAGATATCACATGGAAATAGGCCATGTTACATTGAAAGCTTTGTCACCATCCTCAGTCAAGGTATGAAATATGCTGCCCAATGAGTGAAATGATTCAATTTGGTTATTCAAAGCAGCATTGCATTTTGAAATTGCATTTTGTTGATGGAGTAGTTCAATTAATTCATACTGAGATATGGCTTATCCTACTTCAAGGCAGGAAGAGCAATGGTTCTTTGTGCTGGAATCCCACGCATTCCTATACACTGCAGCCTTCAACCATGAGCTTTAGTAACTGGTTTATTTATTATTCTAGAGAGATATTGTTGAAGCACAAAGCACTAGTACTCTGAACTGATCACCTTTACTTATTAACCTTTTTATGTTGTTATAGCCTCATTACAGACCTCATTAGGGTTGTCATACAATTTGTCCAAAACCAAAAACCAGCTTGGTTAATAAGAACTAGAATATCCAGCTCACCCGCTCATCGGACGCTCGGATAGTGGGAAGCCCCAACTTGAAATCCAGAAGAAGGCAGAAGAGGCATCCGGCTTCTTCAATAAAACATAGTTATTCCACAAATTGAGACATGGTGCACGGGACAAACACAAGACTGCTAACGCGTTTCAGGCAACACATGCCCTTAAAGGGGTTGTCTCACTACATTGATTCATCTTGCCTCAGTTCTGCTTTCTTGGTTTCATTTTAAATTCAGGGGCGTGTTTACGGGCTTCCACTAGGCTGCGGTAGAAGCCAGGTCTGTAGTTATAGCAACCAGTGCTGGCAGCCTATCATGAGAGATTGAACAGGTCTGTAGCTATAGCAACAAGTGCAGGCAGCCTGTCAGGAGAGATCAAGCAGGTCTGTAGCTATAGTGACCTGAGGAGCTGATGCAGCCCATACAAGAGGGGATATCTAGGAATAGGTAGGACACTGTTAATGGACACATATTGCAAAGTGACTTGTTTTTGCAAGATCTTTAACATAAAAAAGCAATCCTTGTAGTGAGACAACCCCTTTAATTACGCTACGATAAACAGCACATGTTGCCTGAAACGTGTTAGTGGTCTTGTGTTTTTCTCGTACACCATGTCTCAATTTGTGTAATAAATATCATGTTTTATTGAAGATGCTGGGTTCCTCTTCTGCCTTTTTTTGACCTATCCAGTTATGTAGGAATATTAGAGCTGAAGATGTATTATTGTAACTAGCTTAAAGAGATTGTCTCGTTACAACAGTTGGCCTCTTTTTGTGCTGGTTGCCAAGCAGAGCTTGTGAAATGGAGGGGCGTGTTTCTCCTCCCAGCAGGGAGTATCTTCACTCTCTGCAGACACGCCCCATACTGTGTGCACGTGATGATTCATTCTGTGTGAGCGGGGGGAAAGGAGAGGTTCTCAGCTGTCATTAGTATCATTGGAAGTGAAAAGCTAAGTGTAACTCGATAGTGAATATCTAAATTTGTCACTCTCTCTACATACTTTGTAATTAGAATGAGCATTTGACATTCAAAGATAGGTGATTTTTTTTCTCTGTCTCTCACACAGTGATATATCCTGCAGATTATTACACCTCTGACCTCTACAGATCTGCAGAACAAAATTATATGCTTTATCTGTTTGTGTTTACATGGGACTGCACATCTGTATCACAAGTGGTTTACATGGGACCTCTCAGCTGTCTCACAAAAGTTTTTTCTTTTTTACGTGGTAATGCACAGTACAGCTGTGTTCTCTCTGCATGTAATTTGTGTGGGACTCCACATCTTACATGGGACTGCTGTGTACAGCTGTGTTCTCTGTTTCTGATTTACGCACAAAAGTGATTTACGTGGGACCACACATCTGTGTCACAAAAGTTTTACGTGGGACTGCACAGTACAGCTGTGTTCTCTCTGCATGTAATTTGTGTGGGACTGCACATTTTACATGGGAATGCTGTGTTTTCTTTTTTTGTTTTACGTAGGACTGCACATAAGATTTATTAGGGTCTGCCGATGTTAGACTTCACACCTTAAATGTGACTTCTGTGTTTTCTCTTTCTGTTTTATGTGGGACTGCACATGAGATTTACGTGGGCCTACCGATGTAAGACTCTCTCTCTATCATCTGTGCGAGCACTCCCGATCTCATCCCCTGCGCATTCTCGTTCACGACCTGGGCGGGACAGAACGCTCAGTTGACAGCCAGTAATGCTTTAGCAGGGTGTAACCCGACCTGGGCTCAAACACCGTTGCTAAGCACAAATAAAGAAGCCCGTTCTCTTAAACCAGGGGTGTCAAACTCGTTTTCACCGGGGGCCACATCAGCCTCACGGTGTACCTTAAAGGGCCGACAGAATTTTAGAACTATGTAAACTTCCCCTTAACTGTTACATTTGTACAGTATTGCTATTATAACTAGCCCTTTGAGGGGAAAACCAGGAAAAAATATAATTGCCGCCCATAGTAATAGGTACATATGACCCTTGTAGGTAGATAAGTGGGTATAAAGCCCCCTGTAGATGACAGTTATATATATGCCCATGTAGGTAGATAGGTCTTTTGCCCCCTGTAGCCAGGTAGTAATATGCCTCCTGCAGCCAGGTAATTGCCCCATGTAGCCAGGCAATATGCCCTTTGCAGCCAGGTAATATGCCCCATAGAGCCCCCCTGTAGCCAGGTAATATGCCCCACATAGCCCCCTGTAGACAGGGAGGTGCCCCACATAGCCCCTGTAAGCCAGGAGATGCCAACATAGCCCCCTGTAGCAGAGGAGATGCCCCACATAGCCCCCTGTAGCAGGGAGATGCCCCATATAGCCCCTGTAGCCAGTACATGCCCCATAAGTCTCTGTAGCCAGGTACATGCCCCATACAGTGCCATGTAGCCAGGTACATGCCCCATACAGTCCCATGTAGCCAGGTACATGCCCCATATAGTCCCCTGTAGCCAGGTACATGCCCCATATAGTCCCCAGTAGCCAGGTACATGCCCCATATAGTTCCCTGTAGCCAGGTACATGCCCCATATAGACCCCCAGTAGCCATGTAGATGCCCCACACCCTCCAGTCGCCATATAGATGCCCTATGTAGCCCCCAGTAGCCATGTAGATGCCCCATAGACCCCCCAGTAGCCATATAGATGTCCCACAGCCCCCCCAGTAGCCATGTAGATGCCCCATAGCCCCCCCAGCAGCCATATAGATGTCCCACAGCCTCCCCAGTAGCCATTTAGTTGCCCCATAGCCCCCAGTAGCCATGTAGATGCCCCATAGCCCCCCCTAATGATTATAAAATAAAAAAAAAACTACTCACCTGGTGGTCAGTGCAGCGCGGCCCGGCCTGGTCTTGGAGCAAGTTTACGGTGTAAGCAGCGTGACGTCACGCCGCTTATGCCGTCACGCAGGTCCCAGAGGCTGCCGACCGAGGAGACCTAGCGTCGCAGGGGGCGTGAGTAAAGCGATGCGTCACGCCCTCTGTCACGCCGTATGTATGTAAAGTGCTCACCGAGCACAGTACATACAAAGGGAGAAGGTAGGAGGGAAACGATCCCTCCTGCCTTCTCCTCGTACCAATAGCTGCACCGAGCGTGTAGCTGCTGACTGACTCTGCGCAGCTGTGCTAAAACAGCTGTGTGGAGTCAAGGAGATCGCGGCGGGCTGGAAAACACAAGGCCACGGGCCGGATTTGGCCCGCGGGCCTTGTGTTTGAAACCTGTGTCTTAAACTATAGCACTTTGCTAATAGTAACCAAGGTGGTACATGCTTACTTTTTGGGTCCCCTCATTTAAAACTATGATCTTTGTAGTGAGACAACCCCTTTAACTTAAAGCTTCTGGACTCCAAAGCAAAATATATCATTTATAACATTGGTGTCCTCTTATATGGCAGAGCGACCTTAAAGGCCCCTCACCCTACAAGGCAAGGGTGTAACTGCTACTTCTGCACCTCCTACAGTTACACCACTGACTAGGTAGATATTCTGTTAAGGTTTCTGGGAACATTGGGTCACAGCACCAGTGAGAGCAGTTATGGTGAATATATTGGTTGAACAAGACTTTCCCAGAAAGCGTTTTCATGATTTGACACCTATATTTACTCAATCATGGACATAAAGTGGGTGAAGTTTTGTTGTGGCCATGATGCAGTGTCAAACTGCGGTGCCTAGTGCCCACAGTTGGAGTTGATTCTAGGGGCCCACCAGTTGAGCTGTTTCTGGGCCCACCAGTGGGGTTTATTTTAGGGGCCCTCCCTACAGCTACTGTAAATGACTGTAGATTCCTCCTATGCTTTTCCTCTTGCTTTGTGTTTCTCTTTCTCTGCTTTTTTGCCTCTTATGAGGATGTATATTCAGTTAAAAAACAACTTCAGGTCTACCACCCCCGGGTTCCCACCAGAGGTTTCCCCTACTCCCCTGTGGGCCAGTCCGAGCCTGGGCGGGAACCACTCCCCCATGGTGGTGCTATTGTTCGCACGTGTTTGTGGGTTTCTCATGTAGTGGTTAATGGCGGCTGCAGGTTTAGTTTCAGCCACATACGGCCAACAGCATCATGTAGCTTCGCGCTAAGGGTATTTTCACACAGTGTATTTTGGCGCATATTTTTCACGCCGCAATACGTGCCAAAATATGCCCAAAAACAATGTTCAAGTACACTTCTCATAGATTGTAATGTAAAATAAACAATGTCAATCAGACACGTATTTTACTCTCATATTTTTTTGCACGCCTGAAAAGAATCGACATGTTAGTTTTTTCAGACGCATATCCACCATCAAATAATTAAGCATAGGAGGCAGATATTTGCCTTGGGCTGTTGCGCGTCGAAATCTTGTTGAAATTACGTGCTTGCAAGCTTCAACAGCGCAACGAACAAACCATGTGATCTCCCCCTTGCATGGCCAATGCTAAAAAAAAGAAAGTCTCTTTATTGCAGGACATGAAGCAGCACTGCTCCGTGTGGCTGTGTCTGGTATTGCAGCTGAGCTTGTACCCACTTTAATGGGGCTGAGCGCAGCATCAGATATTCATGTACAACATTGTGGCTGGTGCTGTGCTCTCTGATATGCAGGTTTATATGATTTGATGTTGAATTTCTGAGTAAAAAGCAGAGTAAATCGGAAAGGACTCCTTAAAGGAAATTTGTTACCATTTTTTTTAAATAATTAAAACAAGACCCTGATCCATATTCTTTTCTTCTTAGAGATTTTTATTTTCTGATTGTAGATTTCTTAATTCAGTTGTCTGTATGTGATTGTGGGGACAGCTTTTCTGCCTGCACTGCATTTAGCAGCATTTAGAGAGATGCTTTATAGCAGCTTCATGGGCATGTGAATCTATGAACAGTAACAGACCCATTGACTTCTATAGGAGAGTTTTCTAGGCATGCTCTGTGAGCTGGGAAGAAGTCGCTGTGCAGGGACGGAAGGGTGACTCCTATTGTGAAGGTGGATCATGTGTTATCTATACACATTAGTGTCACTTTTCAGTGTAACCCTGCTTGTACTGATAATGAGGAGAAGACTGAAAATGTCTCTTTACAGAACAGGAAGTGTCAGACTATTATTAGGCCTAGTGGCCAAAGTTAAAACTGCTGAGGTAGGAAGTAAAAGAAGCGCTAACATGGCAGCTATGGAAACCTTAATTAGGCCTTCAGCTGCCATGTTAACTGACCTGTACTCCGCAATCTCATTGCAGGGGGGGCGATTGAAGGAAGGAATGTAGCACCATTCCCCAATCATTTAAACGCGAAGGGTGTGATCACTGTGGCATCTAAGTGGTTAAACAGCAGGGATCGGAGCTGATTCTGATCTCTGCTGTTAGCAGTGGGTGTCTGCTGTAATAATAAACCGGCACTTGCTGCGTATGGAGCGGGGTTAAGAAGTAGCTCCTTACCAGCATGAAGACATAAGTATATGTTATAAAAGTTTTTCAGATGTAAATTGTGCGATAGGGAGACTTTTCTATAACATTTCTGGTGGATTTTCTAAATATGACATGGAAATCTGTTTCCCACTGGTAATTGAAATCACAGAAGATAAATCTCTCTCTAGGCGATTACCTCTTTACTCAGGGAATCCATCCACAAGCCTGGGGCTCAAGCGAATAATAGGGAATGAAGGCGTCATGAGTCTTGTCTGCGCCTTGTGTCCACCGTCTTTAGAGTCAATTATATATAATGAGGATTTATGGAAAGCTCAATGAGGAATTATCCCATAAAGCCGAGCTCCGGTCTCTTCACCGGCTTAAAATGCATCGCCACTAGAGAAAGATGTATTAAAAAAATTATTTAACAAAAACAGTTCCAGAATTAACCTGTCACATAGGTTATGCCCCCTTGCTGAGGGCAGCACAAGCTAGTGACAGACCTGCTGTTCCCAGCGCTGTGTCCCTTATTCTGTAAGATGCTGCAGTTTCAGAGCATTTAATGCTCAAATCTGACAGCTTCTAGCCTGTTTTGCCAGAGAGCAGAGCACTTAATTCATGACTATGGGGTCATGGGGTGGGGTGGTCATGAGTAAACTGGATGCTTCTCTGGCAGAACAGGCTGGAAACGGCAAGATTTGAGCATTAAATGCTATGAAACTGCTGCATCTTACAGAATAAGGGACACAGCGCTGGAAACAGCAGATCTGACATTAGCTTGTGCTGTCCTCAGCAAGGGGGCCATAAACTATGTGACAGGTTCCCTTTAACCCCTTACCGACATATGACAGACATATCCATACGTCCTGATGCCGGTAAGCGACTTTGAAGCAGCCGCGTATTAGAGGCTAATTGCAGCTAACACCCGGTGGTTACAGAGCGGGGGGGTCGGTGGGTCCCGCTGCCGCCCACCCGCACTGTTTAACCCCTTAGACGTTGCGGCGTCTAAATGAATGAAAACCAGTGCCACGCACCGTTTCTCACTCCGATCGGAACATCAGCGTGGATCGTTGAGTCCAACTGCTACATGGCAGCGGGAAGGCTTGTGAAGGCCTCCGTCACTGCCATGTTTTGAATTTCCCCACTTTCGGCCCCATCTTGGTACCAACCGCCATCTTGGTACAGCCTAATGCATTGTATATACAATGCATTAGGCTGTAGAAATGATTGCACCCCCTAGTAGTGAAGCGCCCTCGGGGGACTCCAAGTAAAAAAAAAAAGTTTTAAAGTGTAAAAAAAAATAAAAAAGCATTAAGAGTTCAAATCACCTCCCTTTCTCCATTTTACAAATAAAAAAAATTAAATAATAAAAAAGTTACACATATTTGGTATAGCCGCATCTGAAAACGTCCGATCTATAAAAATATAACATCATTTATCCCCTACGCTGAACACCATAGAAGAAAAAAAAATTCCAAACGGAAAAATTGCGTTTTTTTGGTCATTTGACATCCTATAAAAATTGGAATAAAAGTGATCAAAAAAGTCGCATGCATTCCAAACTGCTAGCAAGAAAGTGCACTTCAGCCCGCAAAAAATGCCCCCTCACTGATGTCCGTAGGTGTAAGTACAAAAAAGTTATTGGTCGCACAAAATGGCGCCGCGGCGCAATTTTCAAAAATAGAAAATGTTTGGAATTTTTTTTTACGGTACCAAAACATAGCGGAAACCCTACATGTTTGGTATTGCCGGATGCGTATCAACCTGTAGAATACAGATAACACATCATTTTTTACCGAAGAATGAACAGTATAAATAAAATCTCCCGCAAACATGGCGCAAGTATGTTTTGTTTTCACATTTTGCCCCACTTAGAATTTTTTTACCATTTCCCAGTATATTCTGTAGTAATATGAATAACACCATTGGAAAGTACATCTTGTCCTGCAAAATAAAAGCCCTCATATGTCTATGTAAGTTATGGCTTTCAGGAGGGGAAAATAAATTAGAGCCATATTATTATGACCGTCCGTCAGGAAGGGGTTAAATGTAGGAATCTATTGATACTATATTTTTTTGGGGGGGGGGGGGATTTAGATCTGCACTAATTAGGGCTGGGATTTATGGCCACAAAATCAAATCTGATTTTTTTTTTAAGCTGTTGGATAATTCTCAGATTTTTACATGAAGCGCTGTTTCTCCTTCATATATAATGATTCTGCACAGTTATATTACTACTTCGCTACAGGAGACTGGATCTGCCTTAATTATTTATTTTACCCCAGTTTCTGGTTATTTCAAAGGAACATCACTACGTCGAAATAAACATAATGGATCAATATGTGAATACTTGCTTGTAGGTATACAGAAAGGATTTGTGTGGACGGATGCATCTTCTGTATCTTAAAAAATATGAATAATATGTATAAATATAAATGTCAAGGGTCAGTCCAGAGATCTCTCTTATGATTTGTCTATACCCAGGACTGTATCCTCTATGTATAGAAGATATAAGGTTTCTTCACCAGCATAGAAGTTAATTCTTTACTGTTAGAGCAGTGAGACTGTGGAACTCGATGCCAGAGGAATTTGTCATGGTGAATTCACTAACAGAGTTCAGAAAGGGTCTGGATACATTTCTGGATGTAATAATAGAACAAGTTATAGTAACCGGTATTCTGGAGAAGGGTCTGGAGACATTTCTAGATGTAATAATATAACAAGTTATAGTGACCACGATTCTGGAGAAAGGTCTGGATACATTTCTAGATGTAATAATATAACAAGTTCTAGTGACCGGGATTCTGGAGAAGAGTCTGGATACATTTCTAGATGTAATAATATAACAATTATAGTGACCAGGATTCTGGTGAAGGGTCTGGATACATTTCTAGATGTAATAATATAACAAGTTATAGTGACCAGGATTTGGAGAAGGGTCTGGATACATTTCTAGATGTAATAATATAACAAGGTTTAGTGAACAGGAGGCTGGAGACGGGTCTGGATACATTTCTAGATGTAATAATAAACAAGTTATTGTGACTAGATTTTTGGAGAAGGTTCGTTCTTGGATTATTCTGATTTTTTCTTTTGATGAAGATCAATGTTACTAGGTTTTTTGCTACCACTGGTCAGACTTAGGGCTCATGTATGAAAATGTGTAGGTCTAAGACTATTTCTTTGTCCTTCAATCCATAAGTTTTTATAGATCATGACGATCTGTTCAAATCAGATTATGACAAATGGATTTTTGTAGGATCAGCATGGAGGGATGTTGATAATTATTTGTGATTATAACACTTTGCAGGCTGCTAATATGCTGCTTCATTTTCCAATATCATAAAATAGATTTTGATGTTCTGTGTTATCACTTGTTTCTAATAAAGCACCATCATGTTCCTTACCGTGTACAAAAATTGAAAGCGAATCCTGTCTATTTCCAAAATTGTACACAAAAACATGACTTTCATTTAAACAAATCTATGATGACTCAAGGACTTGTATCGAGGTTGTTAGATAGCAATTTTTTTTTAATTTTAATAACAAAATGGGCGGGACCACCATTATTTCCAGACTGCTTAATTTTTGGGCATGGAGGTTACTAGAGCTTAAGCTGCAGCCAGGAATCCTCTTCTCTCCTCCATGAGAACATGGAGCTGGTGATTTAGAGATCTTGCGCTCCTCAACATTCCATTTGAGGACACCCCACAGGATGCTAATGGGTTAGGTCTGGAACATTGCTTGGCATTAGCACTTTATCTCATTTTCTTTAGCAAGCAGGTCTCTTGGAGGTGAGTTTGCGCCATTATCATTGGAATACTGCCTGCACCCAGAAGGGAGGGATCATTTGCTGCTTAGCTATATCACAGTTAGACATTATGGTTCCCTCAATGACTGTGCTCCCAAAAGCTGCAGATCATGCAGTCCAAAATGATATCCACCACATGTTGAATGAGGAACAAGTATAACAGGCATTCTTGGTAGACGGGTTGGATACATTTCTAGATGTAATAATATACAAGCATATAGTGACCGGGGATTCTGGAGAAGGGTCTGGATACATTTCTAGATGTAATAATATAACAAGTTATAGTGACCAGGATTTCTGGAGAGGGTCTGGATACATTTCTAGATGTAATAATAGAAAAGTTATAGTGACCGGGATTCTGGGGAAGGGTCTGGATACATTTCTAGATGTAATAATATAACAAGTTATAGTGACCAGGATTCTGGGAAGGGTCTGGATACATTTCTAGATGTAATAATATAACAAGTTATAGTGACCAGGATTCTGGAGAAGGGTCTGGATACATTTCTAAATGTAATAATATAACAAGTTATAGTGACCAGGATTTTGGAGAAGGGTCTGGATACATTTCTGGATATAATAATATAACAGGTTCTAGTGACCAGGATTCTGGAGAAGGGTCTGGATACATTTCTAGATGTAATAATAGAACAAGTTATAGTGACCAGGATTCTGGAGAAGTGTCTGGATACATTTCTAGATGTAATAATATAACAAGTTATAGTGACTGGGATTCTGGGGAAGGGTCTGGATACATTTCTAGATGTAATAATATAACAAGCTATAGTGACCGGGATTCTGGAGAAGGGTCTGGATACATTTCTAGATGTAATAATATAACAAGTTATAGTGACCAGGATTCTGGAGAAGGGTCTGGATACATTTCTAGATGTAATAATAGAACAAGTTATAGTGACCGGGATTCTGGGGAAGGGTCTGGATACATTTCTAGATGTAATAATATAACAAGTTATAGTGACCGGGATTCTGGAGAAGGGTCTGGATACATTTCTAGATGTATAAAAAAACAAGTTATAGTGACCGGGATTCTGGGGAAGGGTCTGGAGACATTTCTAGATGTAACAATATAACAAGTTATAGTGACCAGGGTTCTGGAAAGGGGTCTGGATACATTTCTAGATGTAATAATATAACAAGTTATAGTGACCGGGATTCTGGAGAAGGGTCTGGATACATTTCTAGATGTAATAATGTAACAAGTTATAGTGACCAGGATTCTGGAGAAGGGTCTGGATACATTTCTAGATGTAATAATAGAACAAGTTATAGTGACTGGGATTCTGGGGAAGGGTCTGGATACATTTCTAGATGTAATAATATAACAAGTTATAGTGACCAGGATTCTGGAGAAGGGTCTGGATACATTTCTAGATGTAATAATAGAACAAGTTATAGTGACCAGGATTATGGAGAAGGGTCTGGATACATTTCTAGATGTAATAATATAACAAGTTATAGTGACCAGGATTCTGGAGAAGGGTCTGGATACATTTCTAGATGTAATAATATAACAAGTTATTGTGACTAGATTTTTGGAGAAGGTTCGTTGATTTAGGGATTTATTCAGATTTTTTTCTCTTTGATGAAGATCATTGGCTTCCTAGGGTTTTTTGCCTTCCACTGGATCAGCACTTAGGGCCTCATGTATGAAAACTGTCTAGGTCTAAGATTTTCTTTGTCCTTCAATCCATAGAGTTTTTATAGATCATTGACGGATCCTGTCAAAATCAGGATTACTGGACAAAAATGTCAGATTCTTTGTAGGATTCAGCATGGAGGAGATGTATAATGTATTTGTGCATTTATAAACACTTTGCAGGCTGCTAATATGCTGCTTCATTTTCATAACATTCAAAAATAGATTTTGATGTTCTGTGTTAATCACTTGTTTCTAATAAAGCACCATCATGTTCCTTACCGCTGTACAACAATTGAAAGCAGAATCCCAGTCTATTTTCCCACAAACTTTGTACACAAAACACCATGACTTTCATTTACAACAAATCTTGATGAACTCCAAGGACTTGTATCGAGGTTTGTTAGATACGCAACTTTTTTTTTACTTTTAATGACAAAATGGGACCACCATTATTTTCCAGCGCTGTCTTAACTCTCTTGGGCATGGAGGTTACTAGAGCTTCACAGGCTGCAGCCACTGGAATCCTCTTCCTCTCCTCCATGACGACATCATGGAGCTGGTGGATGTTAGAGACCTTGCGCTCCTCCACCTTCCATTTGAGGACACCCCACAGATGCTCAATAGGGTTTAGATCTGGAGACATGCTTGGCAAATAAAGCACCTTTATCCTCATTTTCTTTAGCAAGGCAGTGGTCATCTTGGAGGTGAGTTTGCGGCCATTATCATGTTGGAATACTGCCCTGCAACCCAGAAGGGAGGGGATCATGTGCTGCTTCACTATATCACATGTTGACATGTATGGTTCCCTCAATGAACTGTAGCTCCCCAAAAGCAGCAGCACTCATGCAGTCCCAAACCATGACGATCCCACCACCATGCTTGACTGGAGGCAAGAAACGCTTGTCTTTGTACTCTTTACCTGGTTTCTGCCACACATGCTTGACATCATCTGAACCAAATAAATTTTTCTTTGTCTCATCAGAGCACAGGACATTTTTCCAGCAATCCACGTCCTTAGATTGCTTGTCTTCAGCAAACTGTTTGAGTGCTTTCTTGTCCATCCCCTTCAGAATAAGCTTCCTTCTGGGACAACAGCCATGCAGACCAATTTGATGCAGTGTGAGGCGAATGTTATGAGACCTGACAGGCTGTCCCCTCTCACCCTACCCCATAAACCTCAGCAGCAATGCTGGCAGCACTCGCACATTTATTTTGAAAAGACAAACTCTGGATATGACGCAGAACACGTGCACTCAACTTCTTTGTTCAACCCTGTAAAGGCCTGTTCTGAATGAAACATGGTAAGCTGCTGTATGGTCTTGGCCACCGTCCTGTAGCTCAGTGTCAGGCTGTTGGCAATCTACTTATATCCTAAGCCATCTTTATGTAGACCAACAATTTTTTTTTCAGATCCTCAGACAGTTCTTTGCCATGAGGTGCCATGTTGAACTTCCAGTGTCCCCATTCACACCTGAGACCTTCTAACACTAACGAGTAACGTGAAACCTTGGAGGAAAAATAGCAAATTGGTCACAATTTGTTCATTTTCACTTAGAGGTGTACTTACTTTCGTTGCCAGTGGTTTAGACATTGCTGTTGAGTTATGTTGAGTTGAGGGCAAAAATGTACCAAATTTACACTGTTATACAAGCTGTAGATCGACTACTCTACATTGTATCAAAGTGTCATATCTTCAGAGTTGTCCCATGAAAAGGTATAATACAATATTTACAAAAATGTGAGGGGTGTACTTACTTTTGTGAGATACTGCATATTGTCTGTCATACCTACAGATTCAAAATGAGTTAAGTTCTTACCTGCTCTTCACAGCCAGCATCTTTATTTACCTTTACCTACATGTTTAAAGTTAATCAGCTTGAGAAAATCCCTTTAGATACACCTGTGGACAAAAGTGTTGGTACCTTTCTGTTAAAGAAAATAAAAACCCACAATGGTACTGAAATAACTTGAAACTGTCAGAACTAATAATAAATATAAATTTACTGAAAATCAACTAATGAAAATTCAGACATTGTATTTGATTTGTCGATTAACCGAAAAATAAAAAAATAAAATAATGAAACTGGCCTGGACATAAATGGTGGTACACCTAAAAAAAATTAAACCTAATTTGACCATAGGAACATGTTAAACTAAGGTGAGACCCTTAACCCCTTACCGACCTATGACGTATGAGTACGTCATAGCACCGGTAAGCGGCTTTGAAACGGGATCGCGGCACGATTCCGCTTCACAGCCGCCGGGTGTTAGCGGCTAATTGCAGCTAACACCCGGCGGTTTCACCCATCAGGCGCCGCGGCAAAGATGGCCGCGGCGTCTGAATGACTGAAAAGCGGTGCCGTGCACCGTTTTTCAGCCCGATCGGGACATCAGCGATAAGATCGCTGAGTCCCGACGGGCTAACATGGCAGCGCAGAGCCTTGTGAAGGCTCTGATCGCTGCCATGTTCCTGTTTGCCCCACTTCCGTCCGCAGACAGGAAGTGGGGAAACCGCCATCTTTGTACACCCTAATGCATTGCCTTTGCAATGCATTAGGCTGTATTAACGATCGCGCCCCCTAGTGGTCAAGCACCAAAGGGGGACTAAATGTTAAAGTAAAAAAATAAAGTTTTAAAGTACAAAAAAAAAGTATTAAAAGTTCAAATCACCCCCCTTTCCCCATTTTACAAATAAAAGCGATAAAATAATAAAAAAGTTACACATATTTGGTATCGCCGCGTCCGAAAAAGTCCGATCTATAAAAATAATCTAATTTATCCCGTACGCTGAATACCGTAGCAGAAAAAAAATTCCAAACGCCAAAATTGCGTTTTTTTGGTCATTTCACAGCACATAAAAATTGGAATAAAAGTAATCAAAAAAGTTGCATCCATTTCAATGTACTAGCATTAAAAAGTACACATCTGCCCGCAAGAAATGCGGCCTCACTCCCGTCTGTAGGTGTTAGTACATACAACTAATTGGTCCCACTAAATGGCACCGCAGCGCAAATTTCAAGAATAGAAAATGTTTGGAATTTTTTTACGGTACCAAAACCTAACGGGAACCCTACATGTTTGGTATTTCCGGATGCATATCAACCTGTAGAATACAGATAACACATCATTTTTACCGAACAATAAACTCCGTAAAAACAAACCTCCCGCAAACGTGGCGCAAGTACGTTTTTTTCACATTTTGTCCCACTTAGAATTTTTTTGCCGTTCCCTAGTATACTCTATAGTAATATAAATAACACCACTTGAAAGTACAACATGTCCCGCAAAATAAAAGCCCTCATATGTCTATGTAGGTGGAAAAATACAAAAGTTATGGCTTTCAGAAGACAAAGAGCAAAAAAATTTAGAGCTATTTTATTATGACCGTCCGTCAGGAAAGGGTTAATTAGCATCACAGCTGTCTTCAAACTTTTAATCAGTCAGTCTACCTATTTAAAGGGTGAAAATTAGTCGCTATGGTCCACAACATGGGAACCAAAGGAAGCTAAGGAGAGAGTTGTTTTGGGAGATTAAAAAGAAAATGATAAACAAACATGTTAAAGGTAAAGGCTAAAAGACCGTCTCCAAACCGCTTGATGTTCCTGTTACTACAGTTGCACATATTGCTCAGAAGTTGAAGGTCTATAGCCAATCTCCCTGGATGTGGCCACTATAGGAACATTGCTAAAAAATTGAAGAGATTAAAATGCATATTGACAAGCTTCTGGCAGTGTGTCCTTTTGACAAATAAGACAAAACTGGAGCTTTTTGGGAAGTCACATTAGCTCTGTTTTCACAGATACAAACATGAAGCATACAAATTAATAAACCTTCTACCTTGTGTGAAACATGGCTTGGTTAGGTTTTTGGGCCGCTTTGCTGCATCTGGCACAGCGTGTCATGAATCTGTCCAGTGTACAATGAAATCTTAAGACTATCAAGACATTCTGGAACAGTGTCAGAAAGCTTGGTCTCAGGTGCAGGTCATGTGTCCTCCCTACAGGATAATGACTCAAAACACACAGCTAAAAACATCCAGGAATGGCTAAGACAAAGCATTGGACTATTCTGATGTGACCTCATTTGAGCTCTGATATAAATCATATTGAACATTTGTGGATGGAGCTGCAACCATCAGTCTGGAAAAGGCACCTTCACAGCTGAAGCTGCTCTCAAGGAGTGGGCCAAATACCTGTGGACAGCTGGAGCATGAGGAATGGGCCCAATACCCGAGGACAGTACAGAAGTCTCATTGAGAGTTAGAGAAATAATTTTTTTGCAAAGATTGCGTCAAAAAGTTGTGCAACAAAATATTAAGTTAACGGCACCATCATTTTTGTCCAGGCCAATGTCATAAGTTTGTTTTTAAAGATTTTTAGTTGAACCACAATTCAAAAGTAATGTCTGATTTTAATTAGTTGATTATTTTGTCCATTTTAATTTATTATTTATTTTGTCACAAGTTATTTTAGTGACCATCATGGGTCTTTCTTTCTTTAACAGAAGGAAACCAACAATTTTGTCCATGTGTGTATATAGCTAGTGAATAATGTATAACATCATAGTCTTAAGAAAGGAATGTAATCTGGTAGCTTTTTGGAAGTCCGTCCATTTGCCTCAAATTTTTAAATAATGTCCCTGCATCTCTTTTTATATTCTGATTTTTTTTTCTAGGGGCCTATTGTACTGACTTCAGAGAACAGCTCTTCAGTAGATGATAGGGCTGAATTTTTCCAATATATAAATTATTACTTGTGTTGTATTAAATAAATGTGTCGTAACCAATTTATTGATTTGTGTGTTGCGTTTATGTTAAGGAGAATTAGTTCTGGGGTTAAACATATATTTGAGGTGAAGCAAGTGTTATTGATGTTGTTTATCTCGTCCCAGCAGGGATTAATCAAGCTGCACTTAAACCGTATGTGAGAAATATTTCTTATGTTTGAATTAGATTTGCAGCACTCCGGGAATAATCTGTATCTATCCAGCTCCCGTATTTTATACCGGCGGGAGACCACTCAATTCTTATTCTATGATATAGCGCGAATATGCAATCGCCAGGATCTCCATATTTGGGATGTGACTTCTAATTCTTTTTTACATTTTGCAATAGATTTATGGATTTAAGTATATCCTGTCTGTTTTTTTTTAGAATATATACAATTAATATTATATTTAATGGTGGAATAATTAACTTGAAGGTTATTCTTAGCTACTTTATTGGAACACTTCATTTAGAAAGGAAATTTTTTGTTAAAGTCAAAATTCCTAGAATTTTTTTTTTTCTTTTTGGGCAGTATTCTTTTTTATTTTGCCAATACTATGGAATTGAAAAATACAGAAATTATGCCATGTTTTAGCTGTGATAATAAAGTGATAAAACTCCTGAATGTCAGGGCAGACTAATCTCAGTTACTGTAGTTGCTGTGGGAAATGCTTATCTGCATATGGTCTCATTAGGCCTTGTTCACACGGCTTATTCTGGGACTGATTCCAGCCGTACTTCGGGACGTATTTGCGCTGCATTACGGCTCCAATCCGTCCCAGTAACTACAGTAATTCACAGCTCTCATAGAGAACTGTGGATTTCGTCTCTCCTCCCCGCTCGGCGAATCCGCCGCGGGGGGAGAAAGTGACATGCACATTATTTACAGCGTGTACGCGCTGTGAATAATAAATGTCTATGGGGCCGGCGAGCGGCTGGCCCTCCGCCCCACCCCTGCTGCACGGCTGCCGGCGTAATTGCGAGACGAAATCCGGCCCCGCAATTATGCCGGCAATAAGCCGTGTGACCATTGCCTTATAGATAGTAGGTAATAACAGAATGATCGCTCTCTTGTCCTCTGGACAGGCTTAGATAAAGATAAGACTAGACTGACAGGGCAATCACAAAATCAATACCTAAAAGAATAATGGGTTAATCTTTTTCTCCAAATAGCATGAAAAATAAATATACCCTGTTTCTCTGAAAATAAGGCATCCCCCGAAATTAAGATATAGTGCAATTTATTTTATGCAATTCAGAGTTTGGCTGCTTATGCTGATGTTTGTGATGAAATAACTACTAAATTAATAAATGTGGATTTTTTGTTCAACAATAAATGTGAATTCTTGTTCATGGAAAAATCAGACATCCCCTAAAAATAAGTCTTAGCTCGTCTTTAGGAGCAAAAATTAATATAAGACACTGTCTTATTTTCGGGGAAACAGGGTATCTACACTCCTCTTTGTTTTTACTCCCGCTCCATTCTTGCATTTCTGGCAGTATCCCTAGTCCTTCCAAACAGTGTGTGACTTCTCCAACCAATCAGAGTCTTAAAGGGGTTTTGCCACGATGTAATGTTGACGTGGGATCCTCCAAAATGGGCATTTAATCACTTTTCTAAATATATGTGATTACAAAAATTGAAGCCTGTTAGAGCTACGGCTTTCTTTACAAGCCCTTAGTTACTTAAAAGTTAGACATGACCAGGAGAGCTGACAGGAGCTGATCTGGCCACGCTTGCATGTTTGTACTTCTTATCTGATGACAGGGAACATGAAGGAGCTTGCAAGGGGCTGTGGAGAAAGATGTTGTGTCTTTTGTATAGAGAATCCACTGGTTCTAATTTCTAATGTTTTATTTGAGTACACATTGCACAACGCTCCCTTACTGCTCAGTCCTCCTCGCTCTCCCCTGTGAGGCTGCTGTACTTTGTTTATAGTCTCTCCTGAGCAGATTAAGAGGTAAGGAACTCACTTCTTGGTAAAACCCCTTTAAGTGGTCATATGCTGTTCCATTCACATCATGGCTCACACGCTGTTCACTTCCTTGAGTCAGAAGACCCCTGTAACCTGGCACTCTGTAGTTTTGGAAATCTTTGCATTCCTGGAACCGACTTGAGTCACCTCCTTCATCTCTCCAGGGAGGTAATTATAGGTGGTGAGGACATTGCGATTGCCTCTGGGTCTGAGGTATGGATGGATTCAGGATTAAAATTTAGAAGACTGTGGAACAATAGTGCCATGCTACAGCAAATTTAGCTTTGTTAGTGTATACCCCTGGGCAGTATAAACCAATGCAAGAAAGAAAATAACATTGGAAATCAGAAACACCTAACATATGCAATAGCACCAGAAAAGCACCAATATAACCGATAACTGCACCATACAGTGATCATGCAGCGGTCGGATACCAATGCTACGCATGTAGTCTGCAGAGTATTAGCAGGAAAGGCAGCACTGATCAGACTGGCACAGGTAGAACATAATACATTCACTTGGCTTTCCAGACTGGCAGGGCTGAGATTTGCTCTCTAGCCTCCTCCCCCGTGGCTTTCTTATTCGATGTCATTATTACATACTCTGATCACTCGGTTGCTGCCTGTAGTGTTTTTTTTTAAGCATTTATTTTGAGAATTTTACAATTTGTAAAAAATAAAAACAATACATTTCAGCACAACACACAGCACAGCGCGACAATGAAATACAATAAAGTCCCATCCACAGGAACCAATCTACGATACAATAGAGGATAATAAAAAGACATTGATAGTAGATGAGAAAAGCAACAACAACAATGAAAAGCTTATGACATTTATCAGGCTGCCTCCAGAACATACCTGTCAAGAACTAATCATTCGAAACAGACACAAACACACCACACTCAAAACACACCAGCACCTCTGAAGGCCAGACCCCCCAATACTGTATACGCCTCACACCACAGACTCCATATGTCCGAGAAACTTTAAGGAGCCCCCCTAGAGTCATAGGTGAGCTTATGCAGCTTATAACCTGCCGTCAGTGTTGATGAGTTGAATCCAATGAGCTAGTGAAGGATTCTTCAGAGGCTTCCAATGGAACAATAAGAATTTCCTTGCATAGAACATCAACAATCTATTCAATTGACGTTCTTTTTTAGTTGGGACAAGGTCTTCCACCAACACCAACAAGCTATTCTCAAGCTATGGCGCGCACACTCTGGGGAACACCTGCCTGCAGTCTTGATAGAGGAGAGGACTTACACCGTATTCACAGCAGAATTCTCATATCTTCAGCATCTCTGCTCTATAAATGTATCAGAAAGCAATCTTGATGGTCTGAAGCTCTCACCTGTTGCTTCCAAATTGTGTCAGGTCCTTCTTAAACCCTTAAGGACACAGCGTTTTTTTTTTGGTTGACACGTTTATATTTCCAAAAGGAAAAACGTCCAGCGTACGACTCCACAAGTAGTTTAAAACATTCCACTATATTTATTGAAAATCCATTAAAAAGACTAATGCATATATATATTCCAAGAAAAGTCGCATCTTGTCGACGCGTTTCGGAGATATAATCTCCTTAATCATGACATGTTAGAACACAACTGCTAACGCCATATATGTATTCTAATACTGGTCATATGACCTGATCATGTGATATCAAATCAAATGACGTATGCAGTTTAAATGATATATGTCTAAAACCTTTTCAAATTTAAAACCCAAAACACACATAAAACCAAAAGAAAACTTATGTCAAGGAATATGGGCAAA
>JAODAL010013773.1:0-89936 GCA_025379985.1 Phyllomedusa bahiana | reverse complement strand
GTTTTACATCTAGAAATGTACCCAAACCCTTTTCCCCCAAAACCCTGGAAACTAACTTGTTATATTATTACATTAAAATGTATCCAGACTTCTCCAGAATCCCCATCACTATAACTTGTTATATTATTACATCTAGAAATGTATCCAGACCCTTCCCCAGAATCCTGGTCACTATAACTAGTTATATTATTACATCTAGAAATGTATCCAGATCCTTCTCCAGAATCCTGGTCACTATAACTTGTTACATTATTACATCTAGAAATGTATCCTGACCTTTCTCCAGAATCCCGGTCTCTATAACTTGTTATATTATTACATCTAGAAATGTATCCGGACCCTTCTTGATCTCTGTTAGTGAATTCCCCATGACAAGTTCCTTTTGCAGAGAGTTCCACAGTCTCACTGCTCTTACAGTAAAGAATCCCTTTCTATGTTTATGTAGAAACCTTCTTTCCTCTAGATGAAGAGGACACCCTCATGTTCTGGATAAAGTCCTGGGTATAAATAGATCTTGGGAGAGATCTCTATATTGCCCCCTGATAAATTTATATGTGCTTAGTCCAACACAGGGATTGCGATGTAAACCTTGACACTATCTATGGCATAAGGGCCTCCAATGGCATGTATGGCTAATAAAATCTATGGGCACATCAGTGTATGGCATACAGTATAGGCTGCACTTACATAACAGACAGAATGGGAACAGAATGGATCGAGTGGGACACATTACAGAGCTATACAATCAAACCCCAGTTTGAGACTTTTCATTGTACACAGCCCCCATTGGCCAAACCATCAGCAGATTTGGCTTCCAGTACCATCTCTATGCGGATGACACCGAATTATACACCTCCTCCCGTGACATCACTCCTGCCCTGCTACAAAACACCAGTGACTGTCTGTCCGCTGTCTCTGACATCATGTCCTCTCTCCATCTCCAACTAAACCTCACTAAAACTGAACTTCTAGTCATCCCACCGTCTACTAACCAACCCCACCCTGCTATTTCTGTTTCCGTGTGTGGCACCACCATAACTCCTAGGCAGCAGGCCCGCTGTCTGGGGGTTTTACTAGATTCTGATCTGTCCTTCATTCCCTATATCAAATCCCTCACCCGCTCCTGTCACCTGCACCTCAAGAACATCTCCAGAATCCGTCCTTTTCTCACTGTGGAAACAACTCAAACTCTCATTACTGCTCTTATTCTTTCTCACCTTGACTACTGTAACTCCCTGCTTATCGGTCTCCCTCTCTGTAAACTCTCCCCTCTCCAATCTGTCCTGAATGCAGCAGACAGGCTCGTCTTTCTTTCCAGCCGCTATACTGATGCCTCTACCCTGTGTCAGTCACTGCACTGGTTGCCCGTTCAGTACAGGATACAACATACAAACTAATCATTCTCACCCATAAGGCTCTCCACAGCGCTGCACCCCCTACATCTCCTCTCTCATCTCTGTCTACCCCCCTACCCACTCTCTCCGCTCTGCTGATGATCTGAGACTACATGCCTCAGTCATCTGAACCTCCCATGCCCGTCTCCAATATTTTTCACGTGTGGCGCTAGGTCTGTGGAACAAGCTACCCCTAACGATCAGGCATGCTCATAACCCCCAAAGCTTTAAGAGTGTCCTGAGAATACATCTTCTTGGGCAGGCCTATCAAGATCCCTAATTGGTAACCCTCACCGCCGCTTTCTGTCACACACACTTCTGACACTCCCAGCACTTGGGCGTTCACAGGCATCAATCTGTATATAGATGGACAGTACGGGTGGCAGGCTCATCCGCTTTTTATGTAAATCACCTCTTATTTATGCAACATGGCCGGACCGATTTGTAAACTGAGCACTTCTCACAGAGGGGATGAAGAGGTAGACACATAGTAATAGGTACATACTTCTTTTCAATGTGAAGAACACAGCGATTCCTATGAGGGTCCCTCCAGCGAGTACTCCTATGACAATCCCAACTATCGCTCCACTGCTCGGTGCAGCACTAGCTGAGGAATAAAGAGTGAAAAGTTGTTTAAACCAAAAAAAAAAAAAATTCACATTTTCAGATAAATATTTCCACTTTACCCCAGGACTATCTTTTTATTTGTTATATGACTCACAACTGTATTATATTAAACTTTGTAATTCATAGTTATTCAAAATTATTTACCTGTCCTGCTGTGCACAACCGGGCAAAGAGCCTTCTCTTCCCCTCCCCTCTTCTCCTGCAAACCACCTGATGTCCATTGATTATAATGGCCTCAGTGAACATTTTGTCATGGCTCCATGGGTGTGTTTTGAAGTCAGGCTCAGCTAAGGAACACTCCCCTGTAGTGGGTGTAATCTAAGCACAGAAGTTCTGGCTGAATAAACTCTTTCCAGCCTGTAGTTTGCAAGTGAATTGAAGTAATTACATTAAAGTAATTACAGGGGAGGGAGGACTGTTTGTTTATCTTTGAGTCCTGCTGGCAGAACTGAGTAATGGGAGCAGAAGAGAGCAGTTCAGAGCTGGGGGGTAGAATACTGCGTTCATGAAAATGATGACTGCAGCTCTGTATAGTTTACACAGTGATTCATGAGTCCTTGCTATCATTATTATCATGACAGCAAGTACAGAGCTGGGGGGATTACACACTACTGTCACCACATAGACCTTAGCAGTGATAACTGTGGAGGGAAGCTCTTGATTGCAATGCAGTTTGGGACTTGTAGGAAAAAGATGCTGGAGAACTACTGACACTTCCACAAGCAGGACATTTTACTGCAAAAAGTGGATCTTATGATAGAAGAATAAGGAGGCAAAAGAGAAGAAAAGAAACACATGAAGGTAGTGGAATATCTTTACTTTGCAATATAAATGCTGTTTATAGTGTTCTATTAAATCATAAAAATTTCCGTATAACCCATTTAACGACCTAAGATGTATATTAATGTCATAGTGCCATTAAGGCTTTATGAAGCAGGATTACTTCTCAATCTCGCTATAAAGGTGAGTGCTGGCTGCTAGTTGCAGCTGACACCTACCGATAACAGCAACTGGTGACCGTGGCCGAGGCATATACAGTAAATGGTTAAGCAACCTTGCGGCGAGATCATTGCTTGCAGATCGGTTAACAGGGCTGCCATGTTTGCAATTCTAACACAGGAAGTGCTAGAATCGCCATCTTTGCACACCCTTCTGCATTGTTTATTCATTTTTTTATATTAAAAGTTCAAATCACCCCACTTTTGCAATTTTACAAATAAAATTAAATAAATAATAAAAAATTTTTACACATAATTGGTATCGGTGCCTCCGTAAAAGGCCAATCTACTAAAATATAACATAATTTATCCAGTAAACTGAACACTGTAGAAATAAATCCAAATGCCAAAATTATGTTTTTTTTTTGGTCATTTCACATCCCCTAAAAATTGGAATAAAAGTGATCAAAAAAGTTGCATCTGTTCCAAAATGGTAACTATAAAAACTACACTCAAAAAATGCACCATCACTCATCACCATAAATTTCAGAGGTAGAAGTACAAAAAAGTTATTGGTCGCAGAAAATGGCGCTAGGGTGCAAATTTTAAAAAATCTACATTTTTTAATGGTACTATAACATAATTAAAAACCCCACATATTTGGAATCACTGGAATTGAATAAACCTGCAAAATACAGATAACACATCATTTATAACGAAGACTGAATGCCGTAAAAAAAAAAAAAAACAACCACTGCAAACATGGCGCAGATACGTATTTTTTCACATTTTGCCCCAGCTGAAATTTTTTAGATTTTCCAGTGTATTCTTTGGTACCTTGAATGACACCATTAGAAAGCATTCATGGGTCTGTGTAGGTCGAAAAATAAAAAAAGTTATGGATCTTGGAATGCGGAGTTGAAAAAATGGAAAGCAAACACCTGGAAATAGCTGCATCCTTAAGGGCTTAAGCAACTATGCCATCTGTATGGAAATTTTAGGATTCAGTTTTTAAATAGTTTTTGCGGCATAGATAACAATTGAGTTTTCTGTGCCAAAATCCACACCAAAAAACATACGAAATGCTTTCTGTTACTTTTTCATTCCATCCCATTGACTTTAACAGTAAAATTTCAACTATTTTCCGAGTGAAATTTGACTATTGAACACTTCACAAGTTTTTTTTTTTTTTTTAAAAAGGCGGTTTTGAAATCTGACCTTAGAAAAAACAAGTTGTGTGGACTACAACTCAGATTTTCAATTGAGGTCAATGTTGATGGTTTTACAGTAAGTTTTTAAAATCCAAAATCAACGTGAATTTCCTACTGGACCAGGAAATGTTGAGAATACTATTACAGGTTGTTCCCTCATGGACTCTGCTGCAATCAGCTGTAACTGGTGGTAAATTTAACCACTGTTCATTTTCCATGTGGCGCACCCGCAGGAGAAATGAGGTATAACACAATTTTAATTGAAGTGATTGACCTGTTCTTGTAATTCTTGCCTGTGACGGGTCCTCCAGAGCAATAGATGCTGATTATAGCCACTTTCTAATCTGGTTAATAGATGAGGGTCCTAATAGGGGGGGTCCTCTTTTAATAATGAATTAATTCCTAATAGATTATCTGAAAATGTTTTTTTTTTTTTTGCTAACCAAGAAACTCCTTTGAATCCTTCTCCTGTACAGATTTAAAAAAAATACGATATAAGAATATCTAGTTACAGATATGACGTGAGTGTTACTTACAGGCGAGGTTGAGCTTTATGTCACTGCTGCTCTGGTTGTTTAATATGTTTGTAGCTGTACATACAAAAGACCCGGTGTCAATAGCGGTGACAGGACTGATGATGAGCGCGGTGTTATTGTCAGCGAGACTGAATCGGTTTCCTCCAGAAATTGGCGCCCCCTGTAGACTCCATGAGTAGCTGACATCTGTACCAAGAGCCGAGCATCGTAGAGACACCGAATCTATTCCGGGCCAGACAAGTCCTGATACATTACTCGTCACTGTGACATTAGAGACTGGAGCTGAGATACAAGATACAAAGAATCAGGAAGGTTGGACGAAAAATACTTAGTAGGAATATTTCATAAATAATTACATCCTAATTTTACAGAATTCAGTTGTCTGAGAGTAGGTTCATCCTCCAATGGAGAAGTGCCGAATTGGCAAACCTTTAGGCTGCGTCCCCACTGCACAGAACAAATACTGGTCGGTTTGCCGGCCGGTATTTGTCCTGTTTTGCGGCCATCCCCACGGCCGCGGGGGGACGGCTTTTCTCCGCGATGAGCAGAGAAAAGCCCTCCCCCTTCCCATTGAGGTGTTCAGATTCCGTCCGGAAACCGGACGGAAGAATGAACATGCCCAATGTTATTTGAGTGACCACCGCGGCGGAAACCGGTCCCAATGGTGGACCTGGCGCACATGTTTTCCATAGAGCACAAGTTGTGCTAATTTACGGCCTTGGTTTTTCAAGCGTCTAAAAGACCGCAAACCGGCTGAAAAACCAGCCGAAAGCTCTTGCTGTGGGGACATGCCCTTAAAGGGGTTGTTTTTTCTGGACCTTTTTCAAACAATTGCCTTTGTTATGTATATGGGGCATGTATAAAAAATAGAATACAGGAAGAATACTGCCTCCTGGACACGTTTGATCTGTCGCAGTGGCCGTCCCGGTGATCCCGGCTCTAGCTGTGAATGTATATTGTTCACATGACAGGTAGCAGCCAATCACAGGCCACAGCAGTCATGTGTAGGCTCTAATCCCTGCTGTTAGTGGCGGGTTTCTTTTGCAAAAAACAGCCAACACCCACCTCCTATGGAGTGGGCTCAGTCGTTGTGAGGCCTGCTATATAGCCCTACCTGTATAAAAATAGGTGCGTACCCCAAGACCACTGTCACTAAAGGTTTATAGAAAAATGAACAGACACTAAACAGTTAAAGCACATCCATATGTATAAAGTCAGAGAGAGCTGCTGGTATAGCAGAAATTCTTATTCTAGTGATGAGAAGTCCTCACATTCTGGCACATGTATAGAGACAGTACACACATGTAGTACTGCAACTGTACTGTGAGAGGAGCTATAGACCGGCAATCACTCCATTGCACCTCACTAATACATGTAAAGAGCAGTACAGGACAATTAAACTGCACTGTAACTGTGGATAGGCACTATAGACTGCCAGTCACTGCATGCACGTCACTATATAGTGTAAAGCAGTACGTACAAGTAGTACCACACTGTACTGTAGAGAGGTGCTATAGACCACCAATCACATGCATGCACCTCACAATACATGTAAGAACATTACAGACATGTAAGAACGCACTTTACTGTAGAAAAGCAGTACTAGACAAACCACCAATCACTGCATGCCCCTCACTAATATACATTTATAGCATACTGACATAAAGTATCAATCTCCACTATACTGGTATAGAAGCGCTATAGACCACCAATCAACTGCCATGCACCTCACTAATACATGTAAGAGCGTACAGGACATGTAGTACCGCACTGTACAGTAAGAGGCGCTATAGACCGCCAATCCACATCATGTACCTCACTAATACATGTCAGAGCAGTACAGGAACAAGTTTACCGCACTGTACTGTAGAGATGGCGCTATATGCGACCACCAATCACAGCATGTAACCTCACTACTACATGTAAGAGCAGTGCAGAACATGTAAAATCGCACTATACTGTAGAGAGGCGCTACTAGACCACCAGTCACTGGTGATCATGTGATCACTTGGAACCCCGATACTGAGAAGCTGCTGTTGTTTGATGTAACTAAACACGGCATAGTCAAAAGTCACAGGAAATGGGCTGAACAGTCCAAGTACAGTGTGCTATCAGGCTGTAGAGAGAGAAAAGAAGTAAAAATTAAAAAATTAAAAAAGAGGCTCCCAATTGTCTTTTCTGGCCTTTTGGCGAAAGACTGTGAAAAGTAAATAAATAATATATAAAACAAATACATTGAACACTGCTCCTCTTTCTGCTCACTGAATCAATTTTGGTAATAAGCACCATACAAATCAATTGTGACCCTAGCCCTAGGGTATATTCTGGTTTGAATGGATTAACTTACTTATTCCCTGGCTCTTCTGGTCAGGGAGACAGTCTCTCTGATGTTACTTCTTGGCCCTTGATCCCCGCGAATCAATCCCAATGTCCACAAATGGTTATATATACCAGGTCCCATAAATTAACCCTCCTCGCCATGGCCTAGTGGTAACCATCCAAGAAGCAGTAGGATTGGTGAGGACGGAGCGGAGAGGCAACACCAGCCGCCATGCTACATAAGAAAAATACACAGGTGCATTTGTTTGCTAGGCAGTAGCCCATAAGTCTGACCACTAGGGGAACAACCAGACTGCACATTAAATTGACACCTATTCACACTCAAAAACTGGCACCCTTTATCGTTTATCTAATGCATTTAGAATACCCCAACCACCTCCCACATATACTGAAGCGTGTGAAGTGGTTGTCTTAATTAACGGGTATTTTCATTTGCATTTGTGCATCTCCCAATGTATTGTACTGTGGCTTTTTTGCATGCAGTGTAGATATAGGTGTCAATTTAATGTGCAGTCTGTTGTTCCCTCTATGTGAGATGATGGTCTACTGCTTACAATCAGCTGCACCTGTTTATTTTTCCTGAATGGCCATAGGGCTGGTGTTGCCACATCTCTGCTGTTTTCAGTCTCATTCCAGCCCTTTGAGCTGTGATTATGGATGGCCTGTTCCGTTCTTTCTTTGAGCGAACTTAATGACCCACCATTTTTTTCTGTAAAATATGCTCATCTATGGCTCAAAAACAATTGACTTGCATGATGCTTGGAGGTTACAAGGAACATGCACTGCTCACAAAAAGAAAGGGATATTTGAAATTTGGATGAGCATATCATTTCTTGATTTTTTTTTAAATGAGACCAACTCTTAACTTTAGATGCATGTGTCCAACTGTTCAATGTAATAATAATAATTGCAAAATTCTCAACAGGTGTTTGATTCCTGAATCGTCCAATAAATTTATGGTAGAAATTTTTAATTGGATGTTAGAAAAGTCCTCTTTATTCTCTGTTCATAACATTTTGACACCATGATATCAATAGAAAACACTGGTTACAATATCAACAACACCTCCGCAATTGTGAGGCTTCAATAGGATGTATCATCAGATGGAAGTGGCCACGAGCCTTCAGGGCAGTCCCCCACGGCACGTCCTGCGGCCGGTTTTTCATATGTTTGTGTTTTTGCAGACCCTCTTAAAAACACGGCCCTACAAATGAGCACAACGGGCTTCTAGGAAAACCCGTGCAGCAGTACCCGACTGCACGGTTTTCAGCCTGAAAAACCATTGTGCATAACGACATTCCTTGCCGTCCGGGTTTCGTACGGATCTGTGCATGTCAATGTGAATGGGGGAGTGCGTTTCTCCGCTAACATCGCGACCAATGGACTGCACAAAAACAGACAGAATCACCGTTGTATAAACCGACCGTTATTTTCCTCTTCCATGGACATGTCCTTAAGTGTCACAATATATCAGCAGGTTGCAACAGAGATACAAGAACTAGAATTACACAGAAAGGCAAAGAATGAACTTCATTTGGCTCCGTCACACACTGATGAGCACTTCATTGTAACCAATGCCCTGTCGGAGCCAATGATGAATACACCCAGCTCCAGCACTTGGTTAAGAAGGTCGAGAGGCACCAAGTGTCATGTCAGACCATTCGAAAATCAACATTGCATGCTACGACTTACATGGCCAACTTTCAGGACATAATATAACATTTTTATATCTTCCATATATTTTAACCGAAAGCCAAATATCTCTAATATTTTGTAAGTAGTAAATATGTTTTTTTTTTCACTTGAAGGCACAAAAGTTATAACAGTTTTGGTTTGCAGTTCTGACGATAGAAGTGCACAATTTTGTCTCATTCATTTGAAAAATTTCACAAAGGGCTCGATGTTACACCACCTTTGCACTTCCCTTACTCTTTTTTACAATTGTGGAAGTAGCTACACTCCTCTACTCTAACCCGTCTACTGCTTCCTCTTCTCCTTTCATAATTATGTGCTTGGAAATAACAATTAGGGGAAACCTCAGTATGTCCCCGGCATGGTGGGCCCCTAAGAATAGTAGTCCTGGGGCTGATTTTCATGATCATCATCATTCTGTGTGAGCAGGGGAAGGGAGAGGATGTAAAATGCAATGGACAGTTCTCATTCCTGGAGAGCTGTTACCTCCCTCTCAGACTCCACAACCAATCCTTGTAACCAAACACCATATGGATGAAACAGTTATAACATACCAGTCTGAATGATGAAACATATTGTAGAAATGCAAACTTGCAACCAGAGTGTATAAGGCGTGTTAATATGGGTGGGGGACGAGAGTGAATAAGGGTGTGTTATATGGGTGGGGGGAGCAGAGTGCATAAGGGTGTGTTATATGGGCGGGGGAAGCACAGTGTATAAGGTTGTGTTATATTGGTCGGGTAACAGAGTATATAATTGTGTGTTATATTGGTGAGGAGAGCAGAGTGTATAAGGGGGTGTTATATTGGTGGGGAGCAGAGGGTTTAAGGCTGTGTTGTATATGGTTGTGTGGGCAGAGTGTATATGGGTGTGTTATATAGATTGGGGGAACAGAGCGTACAAGAGTGTGCTATTTGGTTCAGAGGAGCAGAGTGTATAAGGATGTGTTATATGAATGGAGGAGCAGAGTGTATAAGGCAACATCTATAGTGAAAAATAAAAAAATTTAAAAAATATTCACAAGCAAAAGACATGTAGGAAGAAATGTATGAACTTGGTCGTCTACTCCTCGCTTCTTTGCTCCCCTACTCTCTTCCTACCCCCCCCCTACGCATCAATTTTATCATGCGCATTTGTAGTGCAGAATGCACCTGAATGTATGGACCTGTTCTACTACGACAACTCAGGCTGAGGTAAACCACTTTGAACCTGGTCTGGCTATTCTAGCGAGTAAATGGCCTAGTTTTGCTGTCCCTTCAGTCATAAATGTAAGAAATCAATACGGTTTGGGCGAACACATCCCCAAACACTTCCCTTCTGCACTTCATTGGGTTTATCATCGGTGAACCTGATGATGTGTGGAAGGCAAGAAATGTGTAGTTCGTTTTAAGTTTGTTCTAATAAAATACAATTATTTTTTTAGCCGAAAAACTGGGAGCTGCTTGTTAAGTTTTAGCAGCAGTCTTGCTTTTTCTTTTTACTATTTGTAACTGACCCTGATTTGATTTGAGGGTCTGGGCGTGGGACCAGTTGCGGCTACCGGAGAAAATACCCTGAGAAATGGTGTGTGACTGAGTTATGCCGGCTACAGCACAACTTAACAAAGAAAGCTTGGTTGTTGTAAATTATAATACACTAGGAAGCATCTCTGTTTTCTTGTACGTATTTGTTATTGTGACCAGGATAACCTGGGATTAGATATCCCTACCGCAATCGCCTGGAAGACCCTACCTCCATGTGGGGGTGTTCGCCCACTTAGTAGGGTAAGTGTGTAGGGTAAGTGTGTGTAGGGGTAAGGTTCCGGACAGGGCCTCCCTTTTTGTGGCTCACTACATATGGTAAGTTGTGTAGTTAAGTGTGTGGTAGGGGTAAGGTTCCGGGAGTGGGCCGCCCTTTATGGGGCTCACTCGCGTCATACCCCGTATGTAAAGGATTGAAGGGTTCATTTAAGAGGCCAAGTAAGGTTAGGTTAAAGGAGGTATATTTGGTGTTTTTGTTTTTTTCGTCTTTGGGATTGACATCTTACTTTTAATAATTATAATAAAAGTTATATTTTAGATACGTGACTCTTTTTAGGGAATTTTTTGCAATTATTCATCTTATTGATAACATATTTCAAAGGGGTAGCAAAACTGCGACATGTACATTTATTTTTGTTACATTTATAAAATCCTCTATTGCGTAACCACCTGTCATCTCTATCCACAATAATATGACTTGAAATTACAAATTGAAATTGCAAGAAAAAACACTCACAGAGGACGACTTACCAAAAACTTTCAGCTCGTAGACATCTGAGAGCTCGATTACCCCAACGGTGCTGTGGCCTTGCATAGTATATTTCCCCTCGTCGTCGTAGTTGATGTTGTTCAGTATCAGGGATCCATTTTCGAACATTTTACATCTTCCAACAAACTGACCAAAGCATTGAACGTATCCCCCAGGAGTGAATTCTGCAGCTGGAATATCCTTCAAAATCCATTTTATCCACCAATTATCTTGGTTTAGCATAGACATATGAAAGTACACAGATCCGCCTAGACTTCCATTCACCAGGGAATTAGATGCAGCACCTGAACGGATAAAGAAGAGCTGAAAACTGAGGGGCTGGGGTCTCACATGTGAACAAAACCTTGGCAATGAATTATAAATTGTAAGGTCCTTGTATATGTGTTGGCCAACTACTCTTGTCTCTGAATGCAATCTAATGTATCAAGTACACGGTATCAAACGTCCTTCCATTTCAGTACTTAAAGGGGTTTTCTCACTACGGAGATTATAGTTTAAAATGAGGGGACCAAAAATCTAAGCAATGTCTCCTTGTTCCATTAGCAAAGTGCAAATGGTTAATAGACGGGCTGCATTTAATTTGCTATAGCTAGCTTGTGTTTCAGCCTAGGTCAGGTTATGCCCAGCTAAAGCATTACTGGCTGTCGACTGAGCGGTATGTCCCTCCCAGGTTATGGACAAGAACATGCAGGGGGATGAGATCGCAGTTTCATGTCCCCTAATTATTAAAATAAAAGTGATCAAAAACAAAAAGTCGCATGATCTATAAAAAATAAACTTTAGCCCACTGAAAATCCCCTTACTCAATCGTAGTAGAAGTAAAAAAAGTTATTGGTCACAGAGAATAATGGTCTGCTGCGCAAAAATGTGAAAAAAAGAAAATTGTTTGATTTATTATACTCGTACCAAAACAAAAAGAAACATCAAATGTCTGATAATGGCCGAATCATATACCTTAGAATACAGGAACACATAATTTATACCAAACATTGAGCACTGTAAAAGCAAGCCCCCGCAAACTTGGTGCAAATATGTTATTTCACATTTCTTCCCCCACTTAGATTTATTTTGGCGTTTCCCAGTATATGTCTATGGTAATATGAATAAACACCATTAAAGTACATCTTGTCCCCGCAAAATAAAAACCATTATCTGTCTATATAGGTGAAAGAATAAAAAAAAAAAAAAAAAAAAAAAAAGCTTTGGCTCTTAGAAGCCAAGGATGGAAAAACAAAAAAAAAAAAAAAAAGGGCCTCGGGGGGGAAGGGTTTTAATAAAAAAATTTTTAAAAAATGGACCACACTGCCAAATAATTTCAGGGCTGAAGCATCTGGCCCCGCCCAAATACCCCCGCTTGCCCATATCAGTGAGCCCCTTTCTTGTTAAAGGGGTGTTCCCCCAAACAAAGTCAGTGAAATTTGGTTTTGTCAGCACTGGGGCCGACGGTTGCTTTTGTGGCCATCCTCCTAATTCACTTCTGTAGAAGTTCAGAATATAGTGTGTGCACTCGGCTATATTTGAGCGATTTCATAGAAGTAAAGGGAGGGGCCACAAGCCTTTTTTCCTCATTCTTTTTCCTTTTTACCGGGGCTACCATAATTTTTTTTTCTTTGGAACACCCCCTTTAAATTTGATCAGGGTCCCCAGAGAAAGCCAAACTCCCCTTTATGTGCCCGGGGACTTTAGGGGGGTCCCAAACTTATAAGCAGAGACTATTTAGAGTAGGGATCATTTATCTGAGTACAATCCACCAGTTTTCAATCCATTTAAACTATTAATTCTAAACTCATAGCCATTAATTTACCCGATAGGCGCTTATGAGTGACAGTGTCAAATGCAAATTCCCAAAAATACTATATCCACTGCCGCCCCTCTATCCAGACTTGTACATTAAAACAAATCAGGTCGGTCGGACAACTTCTGTCTTTTATGAGACCATGCTCACCATCACTCACAGGACATTTTCTTCCACTTATTCCTGTATATAGTCCCTTAAGAGCCCCTCATATAGTTTTCCCACAAGACATGGTCTATAATCACCTGGACAAGAGTGAGACCCCTGAATATGGAAAGCACATTTGCCTTGCCCCAGTCCCCCGGGCCCTACACCAATCACCAGAGAATCTCTAAATCTTATAAACAGGGGCACAGAGATAATGGAGCCAAGCTCCCTAAGGACTCTTGGGTGTATCTCACCTATTCTTTGTAGCAGCAGAATCCATGATAGAAGGACCCGAGCGTGTCCCATCTTCATGCTTTGCTCACTGTCATCTACTTCATAGTTCCTCTTCTTAGTGCAGGTCTCAGATTTCCGTTTCTTTGGAAATTCAGCTGCACAGATCTTTTTTTAGGGTCTGTGGGAGTAAAAAGTAAACAAGAACAAGTAAAAGAAAAAAGTAAACTAGCTCAACCGTAGTAGATGTAAACAGCACGGACTTGCACACCCACATGCAAGGATTCCAAAGTAGAAAATAGAAATGTCCAGCTGAAGTTAAAGATGAATAATAACATTTGGAGACAAAAAAAATGTTGACAATCGGGACAAAAACATCTTACGCGATTCAGGCCAAAACATCCCGGCCCTTAGTCGTAGCGTACTAAAACAGGAACATAGACACACCTAAATATGCACGTTAATTACCCAACAATACACACATGTTACAGTCAGTGTGAATACGTAATGAAAAAACAAGAGAAACAGTAGAACAAAGACTAAATAGAATCAATATTGCAAAATTAAGGGCGACATTTCCCTCCATTTTTTTGGTCTATATTGCACTAAAACCACTTTTGACGCCATATTTTGGATGTAAATGAACTGTTGTACACCAAAACTAGGCGCATTATATGCCGGGACCGACACATTGTAATGCGCCTAAAAATTATGCCTGTGCGCCTCCATAACGAAATGCGCCTATTGAAGCGCATAACATAACATTACAAGTGTTATAGGTTAGGCGGGATTACAAGTATGGTTAGACGCATTTTTATATAAATTGTAATGAAAAGCTATGCGCCTCCGTGCTGATGTGCCTCGATAGGGGGATTACATACACTTTTAACGATATGCTATGTGCTAATCGCAACACATAACAAATTTTTAAAGCAAGAGTATGTAATGCCCCTATCGAGGCACATCGCACACGGAAGCGCATAGCTTATCATTACAAGTATATGAAATGTGCCTAAAACATACTTGTAATGCGCCTAACACATATACACTTGTAATGATGTGCTATGCGCCTCAATAGCCATTTCGTTATAGAGGCGCCCCAGCGCATAAATTTTAGGCGCATTTTGTTTACTAAAGCAAGGTAAACCTGAACCAATTTTTGATAGGGTCGGACTTTCTGGCGCACTTTACACTTATTTAATGCGCCTAAAAACGACGTAGCACCCCCCAATTTTTTTAGACATCTCGCCCTAAATCGTGTCTACTGTTTAAACCATTTGGCAATCGGGTTTTCAAGGTAAAAATCCAGAAGGATTCACGATTTAATAGCTTCTGTCTGTGATCAACTCCTCTCATAGCAAAATTAACCCTCTTGGTACCCTGTACTGAGAGTGTTTCAGTGTTACCTGCATGATGGAGTATGCAATGGTGGGACACAGCAGATGCACCCTGTGTGAATAATGCTCTAGTATCAGATAACTGTTTTCTGATACGATCCTTCAGTTTGCAAGTGGTACACGACATTGCAAACAAGAGATAAGATAAATGACATAGTGAGTATTACAATTAATATATTTTTTAATTGCATAGTCATTACCAGTTGGAAAAGAAGGCATAGTACACTACAGCAAATGCATCTGCCGTGTCGACATCTAAAACAACCAGGATGACGTAACCACAGAAGTGTATCTGGACGAGTACAAAAAAGACGAGGTGACAAGCGCTGCCTCAATGTCGGGGCTCTTCTTGCAACGCATTTAAAACCACCCGAAAAATAATTGGACAAAAATGGATCCAAGGTAAATATGGGCAAAAATGTTTTAAGAATACCTGAGATTTCAGAAAACTCCACACTAAAAGTTGTAGAAAAAAACAAAGGGGACTTAAATGAATTGGAATCAGGGATGTTGGATTTATTCCTTTTAAAAATCAAATGATCACAGGTCTTATTTAAGGCTATGTTTTTAGCATGTTTAAGACTCCAGCGGGTGCATTTTCTGCTTTTGAGTCTCTCTTCTATATTGTCATTTTCCCTTAGAAAAGAAAATTTTAATGACAAAGAAATTTTATTGAAGTAGTCTGACAAGTTCGGTATAGTTGCCACATCACGCCCACCCCCCCCCCACCCCCAACAATCAGAAGGTCATCGATGTAGCGACCATACCAAACAATGTTAGAACTAAAAGGATTAGTGTCCGAAAAAAAAAAAAACCTTCCCACCATGCCATATGGATAGACGGGGAGAATTTCGCCCCCATAGGGGCACCCGCAATCTGTAAGTAATAGAAATTCTCAAACTTGAAAAAAAATATGGTTCAATAGATAAAACAAAACTTCAAACAAAAATTCTTTAAACGCACCTGGGAAATCGCTAAATGTGTCTAGAAACCACCTTAAGGCTGCAATAGCAGCATCGTGTGGTATGACTGTATACTGTACAATGATTGAACATCGATGGTAATCCAAGTGAAACTGGGGTTCCAAGGAAACTTCTCAAAGGCCTTAAGGACATCAGTTGAATCTTGTAAAAAGCCAAGTATAAATCTAATAAGTGGTTGCAAAAAACTGATAAGAACCAGATAAGTTCTCATGTAATGATCCTACACCAGCTACGATCGGACGTAACGTTGGTGGAAAACCTGATTTATGGATTTTAGGAAAGGAGTGAGAAATAGCCACAATGGGAAATGGAGGAATTATTAAATCCTTCTGTTTTTAGTAAAAAAAAAAACCAGATCAAAACCTTCTGTTATAAGCCTGCCTAGGGACGAAGAGAAGGATGTAGTGGGATCGGCTCCCCCCAAATGCATTGTATTACCCATCCCAGTTAATAATGTGGACAATGTTATTAACCTGCATACTGAGGGGAGTATGGGGGTGGGTGATATGGTGTGTTCCTCTCCATCCTGTGGAGAGGATATAAGGTCAGCGGGTTGCAATAGGGCAGCAGGATGTGTCCAGCAAGTCTGCTGGGATTTGTTGTCCCCTGGTGTGGTAGCAGAGGGGACAAATAGGGGACAGACAGCTGTGGTGGGGGAGCAAGCAGATGAGACAGGGATCCCAGGAAAGGCCACAGGGCATGGTCTCCCCACAAACAGGATGCCAGGTTAGGCCGATTGGACTGGCAACTTGTACAGATGCCGAGTGGTAGGGAGCTCCACCAACGGTTGCAGCAGTGGGAGGGCCAGGAGCCAGGCGGTCTCTCAGGGGCCTGACGGCATCCTCCCATCGGACCAGGTAAGTACCAGGGTAGGCAAGGGCCAGGAGACAGGTCCCGGGGAACCGACAGATGACATGGCAGTCGCATCCATTCTGGCCACGTCTAGTGGAGAGTTTCAGGCAGCATTAGAGGCTGATGACAGCCTGAAAGCTCTCAAGAAGCAGGCGGCACAGCCACCCTTGGTCTGGGACCAAAGACGGCTGTACCACGTGACGGTCTGACCGAGTTCACCGGAGGCCTGGCCCAGGGACCGACGGTTGGTTGTACCCTATCCGTTCAGGGCAGAGTTGTTGCAGGTTGCGCTCGAGATTCCGATGGCTGGATACTTAGGGATCACCAAGACAAAGGACAGGCTGGCACAGCAGTTCTACTAGCCAAAGATGGGGCCTGATGTGGCTGCCTACTGCCATTCGTGTGACACCTGTCAGAGGGTATGTAAGGTGGGGCCGAGGCTCAAATCCCCACTGGTACCTCTGCCTATCATAGACGAGCCTTTCAGGAGGGTGGCTGTGGATTTAATCGGACCGCTGTCCACTCCCAGCAGCTCCGGGAAACACTTTGTACTGATGGTAGTAGATTATGCCACTCGGTACCTGGAAGCGGTAGCCCTGCCATCCATTCGGGCCAACAAGGTGGCAACCGCCTTACTGGAGATTTTTTCTCGAGTTGACTTTCCCCAAGAAATGCTCACTGACTGGGGGACCCAGTTCATGTCGCAGTTAATGGAGTCCCTCTGTAAGCAGATACAGGTGCAACATCTGGTGGCCAGCCCTTACCACCCACAGACTAATGGCCTGTGTGAACGGTTCAATGGCACCAGGGGCGTCGCTAGGCTGTTTTATTCGGGGCTCGGGCCCCGAATAAAACACCCTGTGCCCGAGTCTCCCGGGCTCCAGGCCTCTGCGCTGGGCCTGGAGCACCGACTGGCTCTTCAGCTGTATGTGCGTCTGTTGGACGCACACACAGCTGAGGGCTTCTGCGGGGCAGAGCGCGAGCGCTCCCTGCCCCGCAGACAGTGTCGGACCCGCAGGTCCGACACAGCGGGGCCGCCGGGTCCTCACAGCGCTGAGGACCCGCCGCGGCCCGTGCGCCTCAGCCGGCAGCGTCGCGATGATGTGATGCCATCGCGACGCTGCCTGTCCTCGGGCACACAGCGCGTCATAGGCGTGCGCCCGAGGAGCTGCCGGAGGAGCGCGGGCTGAAGAGGACGGAGCTGCGCTCGCCGGCGGGAGTTAAGGTGAGTATTAATGTTGTTATTTTTAACGCGTTTACCTGCCTCAGTGCCCCATATACTGCCTGTGCCCCTATAATGCCTGCCTGTGCTCCTATAATGCCTGCCTGTGGCCTCCATATCCCTGCCTGAGCCCCTATATGCCTGCCTGTGGCCCCCGTATACTGCGCGTGGCCCCATATACTGCCTGTGGCCCCCATATCCCTGCCTGTGGCCCCCATATACTGCCTGTGGCCTCCATATCCCTGCCTGTGGCCCCCATATACTGCCCGTGGCCCCATATCCCTGCCTGTGGCCCCCATATACCTGCCTGTGGCCCCCATATACTGCCTGTGGCCCCCATATACTGCCTGTGCCCCCATATGCTGCCTGGGCTCCCATAATCCCTGCCTGTGCCCCTATAATGCCTGCCTGTGGACCCATATACTGCCCGTGGCCCTCATATCCCTGTCTGTGCCCCTATAATGCCTGCCTGTGGCCCCCATAACCCTCTCTGTGGCCCCCATATGCTGCCTGTGCACCTATATACCTGCCTGTGGCCCCCATATACTGCCTGTGTCCCTATATACCTGCCTGTGGCCCACATATTCTGCCTGTGGCCCCCATATCCCTGCCTGTGGCCCCCATATCCCTGCCTGTGGCTCCCATATCCCTGCCTGTGGCCCCCATATGCTGCCTGTGGCCCCCATATCCCTGCCTGTGGCCCCCATACGCCTGCCTGTGGCCACCATATGCCTGCCTGTGGCCACCATATGCTGCCTGTGCACCTATATACCTGCCTGTGGCCCCCATATACTGCCTGTGTCCCTATATACCTGCCTGTGGCCCCCATATACTGCCTGTGTCCCTATATACCTGCCTGTGGCCCCATATACTGCCTGTGTCCCTATATACCTGCCTGTGGCCCCCATATACTGCCTGTGTCCCTATATACCTGCCTGTGGCCCCCATATACCGCCTCAGTGACCTTATATTCTGCCTCAGTGCCCCTATATACCTTCTTGTGGCCCCTATATACTGCCTCAGTGCCCCCATATACTGCTTGTGGCCCCATATACTTCCTCAGTGCCCCTATATACCTGCCTTTGGCCCCATATCCCTGCCTGTGACCCCTATATACCTACCTGTGGCCCTATATATCTGCCTGTGGCCCCATATATCTGCCTGTGGCCCCATATACTGCTTCAGTGCCCCTATATACCTAACTGAGGGGACTGCTATACCTATAATTAAGGAGTTGCTGGAAATGTGAGGATTCTAAGATATTTGTGTCCAAATCCTCAGGGACGAGTCTTGGCCGGGAGCAATCAGCATGAAGGTGTGAACCGGATGGAGAAGAAAAGGGAAAGTGAACGACGCTGATCAGAAAAGACGTCTCCGGTGAGTCACTAGATGTAACTGCAGTGTAATCACTTATATGTCTGCAGAGCCTACATACAACTAGTATCTACCACTATATGGCCCCTGTATGGCGGTGGTATATGTAATCAGAGCCTGTGTACAGCTGATGTCACATGTGGGGGTTGCGATTATTTGAGCCTTAAGTAGTAATAGTTTGGGGTCTTGGTTTTGTAGGAGGGTTTTAGTAACAATCACTTGTCTGGTAGATTTGCTCCATGTGTAGGTGGATGTTTTGGTGACTGTTTAGGGGTATTGTCATATGAAGGTGAGAAGTTCTGAAAAAGTAAATTTGTCATTGGTGATTTTTACTGTACAGTGACTGCTGAGGAGATGGACGGGATCTGTGTGGGATGTGCAGAAAATTAGTGACAGGAACAGAAGGTTTTTCTCTGTAAAAAAAAACCCGCAGTTCACAATGAGGTGCGAAAAATGTCGTGTGAACCCAGCCCTACCCAGAAAAACACAAAGGGCCCGAGCCCCGGATGTTTTAGGACCCTAGCACCGCCCCTGAATGGCACCCTGAAGCAGATGCTCAAGATGTTGATCGACACCCACGGACGCGACTGGCAGCGATACCTCCCACACCTTTTGTTCGCTTACCTAGATGTTCCACAACGGGGTTCTCCTGCTTCGAGCTCCTGTATGGGCGACGTTTATGGGGGCTCCTGGCACTGGTGAAGGAGCCCTGGGAGGGAGACTTAGCCACCCCAGAGGTGTCGGTCATCGAGTATGTTGTGCACTTCCGTGAAAAAATGCAGGCCTTGATGCAGCTGGTGCATGAAAATATGCAACTGGCCCAGGCCGACCAGAAGCAGTGGTATGACCAGAATGCTTGTGAGAGGACATACCAGGTGGGTTAGAAAGTGTGGGTACTGGTCCCTGTGCCACAGCGGACAGCTCCTGGAAGACCAACGATCCCAGCAGTGGGCAACTCTCCACACTTTCCGGGAGTTGCTCACCAACATGCCCGGAAGGACGGAGTTAGCCGTTCATCACGTGGACACCGGGGATCGCCCCCCCCAATCCGGCGTTCAGCATATTGGATCTCCCTCGAAGTGCACCAGCACATGCACCAGGACTTTGACTAGATGCTGAAGCTGGGGGTCATCCAGGCGTCCAACAGTGCCTGGGCCTCGCCCATAATCTTCGCTCCCAAGAAGGATTGGACCACATGGTTCTGCGTGGTCTACAGGGGGCTCAATGCTGTCACGGTCACCGATGCGTACCCAATGCCGCTCACTCGATCAGTTGGCCGGAGCCCAGTGCCTGACCATCATGGATCTGAGCCCAGGATATTGGCAGATTCCCCTGACCCGTGACGGGAACTCCAGCCTTTATCACCGCATTCGGACTGTACGAGTCCACCGTCGTGCCGTTCGGCATGAAGAATGCTTCTGCCACTTTTCAGCGGATGGTCAACACACTGCTCAAGGGACTTGAAAGGTACGCGGCCGCTTACCCGGATGACATAGCTGTTTTCAGTCCCAACTGGGAGGATCACCTTCAGCACCTGACACAGGTGCTCTGGCAAATCCGCCAGGCAGGCTTGACCATCAAGCCGGAAAAGTGCCAGTGAGCGAGGTCCACTATCTGGGGCACTGGGTAGGTGGGGGGGCCTTGAAGCCAGAGGTGGATGCCATCGCATCCTGACCCACCCCTAGGACCAAGTAGCAGGTGATGTGCTTTCTGGGCAGCGCCGGGTAGTATAGGAGGTTTATTCCACACTATAGTAGCCTGGCAAAGCCCCTGACGGATCTCAACAGGAGGAGGTTGCCCTCCTCAGTCGATTGGAAAAACCACTGCGAGACGGCCTTACAGGCCCTCAAGGCTGCCCTTTCCAGCTCCCCAGTACTAAAAGCAGCCGACTTCACCCGGCAGTTTACAGTACAAACCGACACCAGTGACTTTGGCCTCAGTGCAGTGCTCAGCCAGGTTGACACAACGGGACAGGAACATCCTGATATGTACCTGAGCCGGAATCATCTGCCGAGGGAAGTAGCCTATTCCATGATGGCGAAGGAATGCCTGGTGATAGTTTCGGCCCTGCAGCGGCTGCTGCCCGACTTATACGGGCGTCATTTCATCGTGAAGACAGACCACAACCCCATGAGCTGGTTACACACTGTCTCCAGAACCAATGGTACGTTGCTACGCTGGAGCCTGGCGCTCCAGTACCACTTCGCCATTCACCACCAGTAGGGCCGAGACCACGGCAATGCCAATGGGTTGTCCCAACAGGGAGGGGGGCTAGCAGGCGCATGGGAGAACACCGAGAGGTACTGCCCCTTAGCACCCTTTAAAGGGGTGAGGTGTGAGGAAAATGACACAAAAATGACAAAGCCTAAGATTGCAAAAGTCACCAGGAAGCATCAATTAGGCACATGGCCCCAATTCAAATGCAATGCCGAAATGCTCCTTCCATAGGAAGACAGCCCAGCAAGGGTGGGGGGGGTTGAAACATCAAAGAATTGCCATTTAATTTCATTAGCACTTTGCCCAGGACCTTGTTCACAGATCTGAACAACAAGGGGGTTAGCAAACAGTCATTCCAGTCTGAGCGGCACCAATATTTCATAAGGATTTATGGGAGAACCGTGTATCACAGGTCAACCCCAGTTTCATATATTTAAATATGAAACTTCCCACATGTATAGCTGTCACTCCCGCGTTTGGTACCAGGTCGTTTCCATTGGAGAGGGGTTATGCCGAGCGTACAGGAGCATCCACAACCAGCAGGCTACATTCACCCCGATGTATGCAAGCACAAGGCTAACCTAAGGTAACTAGACACATCTGCTGCCTCTTTGTAACAAAATTTGTATTTGCACCTCTGACCAATATCTGTATAGTATTGTCCCTATGTATATATTGTTTGTCTAGTGCGCTCTCAAAGGTGAATTAAATCTATTAACTTTAATCTGAGTGGGTCTGTTGTCTCGATCTTATGTGCCCTTATTCTCGGTCTTGAATTTATCGCTACCTGGGCTGGTTCCTGGCCTTGTTGCAAGTCAGTAACGGAATAGTCTTAAGGAACTGGTAGCAGTCTATTGGGCTGGTAGAGCTCTGTTTCACTAGTGTGGGTAAACAGTTCTCTCCTAGCCATTCAGGGTTGTGGGCGAGTGAGTTATCCTCTCGCACTCCCTGGGTCTTCCTGTGCCCGGGTGGACAGGGGTTAACTGTGAAACTGTATCCGGCTGACCTTGTGCACCCCTAAGGGGAGCACAACATCACAATACATCCCAAGTCAGGCCGTCAACCCTCGAGTGGGCGCAGGCAGTTTCCTGACAGACTCCACAGCCCTGGTGATCACGGGGTAGAGGATGTTCCTTTAAGACACATCATGGCAATATAGATTAAATGTATCAAATAATGTTTGCAAAATAAGCATAAAAATAATAAACTATTATTTCATTTTTATTAAATAACAATGACAGAAAAAAAATACATCATGTTTTCACTTAATTGTTACAGCCCGTACAATCATACAGAGAACAAGGGAACAAAATAATCACATTTTTACATCATTTGCACAAACTCAATGCTTCTTCATTGTGCCTCATACCTCAGCAATCGTTCAGACAATGTGCTGAATCCGCCAATAGAGCAGTAACTCCATATTACATACACAATTTATTACAAGATTTAGGGCCACATGTATGAAACGGTTTTGTTCCCCATTGGTTTCTATGGGGAAAAAAGTGAGTTTTAGACCAAAACCGTTTCATACATGTCGCCCTAATGTTACACAGGGAGACAAGTCACATTGTAGAACATACAGGTTACAGACAATTTGTGTTACTTTCCAGAGCCCGGTATCACTGTGTGGTATAATTGTTCGTTTTGATGCATTAATTGCTGTTTAGGGGAAAAGAGAAGAAATAATGAGAGATAAGCACGAATCAAACCATTTATATGACTTGTCAAACCTACAGCGCCAACCTTCATAATGTGCTGGAATCAGGAACTTTAGTAGAACTGGTTTGTTAGTAGCACTGGCCCTTCCATCCTAAAGTTCAATAAAGAGATAAATTTTTGTCCGCTTGATGCCAACACTAGGTGGAGCTCACTGCAGTCATGTCAGCAGACTGCCAGGATTTTATCATTTAAAGGGGTTGTTTCACTATAGCCATTGATGGCATATAGCTAGGATATGCTAGCACTATCTATTAGGTGCCAGTCCCATCTCTAGGACCGCCACCTATCTAAAGAAAGAGCCCTGAAATCTCTGCTTTGAACAAAGAGGTGGTCAGAACTCTCTCATTGAAATCAATTGGAGTTTCAAGTACAGCTGAGCAAGATATTCAAAATGGAGAGGTTTTGCGCCTTGTTCTCCATATAGGTGCGGGGTCCCAGAGGTAGGACTGGAACCTATCAGACATTGATGGTATATCCTATCAATATGCCATCAATATCTATAGTGAGACAACCCATTTAGATGGTAAAATCCTGGCAGTCTGCTGCCACCAATGACTATAATGGTACGTGGTAAGCAGCCACTGGCATGAGGGTATATTCATCCATGGCAGTTTTGTTGCAAATAAGTTCTGCAAATGTCCCATTGATTTGAATGGGTTTTGGAGAAATCTATGAGCTTTCCTCCAAGACAACCTCATGCAAATGAATGGAACTAATTTTTAATCAGACACTTTTGCAACAAATCTTCCATGTGTAAATTCCTCCTAGAGCCCAGACGGTTTAAAATCTGCCCCTATTTTCCACTTTCCATCCTCCATGGTCTCCAAAGCCATGAAGTGATGTATTGATTGACAGTGTAATGTCCTCTCCCATATTCCACAATGTATATCTGTCTCAGTAAATATTGTTTAAAGGGATTTTCTCACTCTAATTAATGATTTTAAACATGTAGGGAAAGGTAAATGAAGACTATCAATAAATACATTGCTCTTTTGATTTTGCTTTGGTGAGGAGATATAGAAGATTTGATCTCCTCCTAGAGTACACAAGATTCTCTTGTTACCAACCACTTCTCCCCACCTCTCTCTCCTCTGTCTCTTATCTGATTGCCATCAATTAGTCAGTTCGACCATGTTGAGTCACTCCCTGCAGTCTTTCATTTGTTTACTTAACTGAATGACGAGCTTTCATGCTTAAGAGCTATGCAGCCTTGAATACTACATCATATAAACCTCCTGCTCTCATGTCATTGTAACAGATTAAGCTAGGAATAGCAGAGCTGATATGTCAAAAAACGAAACGATGAACAGCAATGAGAGTGTAACTGAGCATTCATCATTACCCATTGCCATGCACATATCTTGCATTTCTTTCTCTACACATGTAGGTTTTTTGACCTAGGTACTTTCTCTGTCTTTAAGATAACGGATAGTAGGTTGGTTCACCTGATAATTTGATTCTTCCTTCTTGTTTGGTGCTGTATCGATCTGTGAAAAAAAAATATATATATATTTGAGCCGTCGGTCAATAGAATAATTGCAGGTTTATTTGATCAATACATTCACTGGGGACAAGGGTTATTATCATTAATGTATTTCTAGATGTTCTTGACAATGTGACTTGTGAACCTGATATCACTTTCCTGTAGAATTGAGTTGATTGTGACAATAAGAAGCCGTACAACCATGTACTGACTATAGATTGTGTATGAGCCTATGAATCGCTCTCCAAGAAAATCTTGAATAAGATGGTCATAACCCTTAGACAACCTCCTCTGCTCCTTGCTTCTAGTGACTGGTGACGTCTCAGAACCTGGACCCTTATTGATCCAAACTGCAACATGTTAGAAGATTTTTTCAAAATGATATCGGCCTTTAAAGTTATAATCATATTATCTCATCTTTTGATCTCTTCCCACTTTGGTTCTTCCATTCACATTAAGCTCTTATATTATGAAACTCTAACCCCCGATGACTCCGCTACGTGGGGTGTCCATCGGGGTATTACATGAGTTATTAATTCACCCCACCAGGATCTCAAGCTGACCAGTTGCCAGATATATGGAGTGATATTTAGCTTTAAATCCAGTCAGGGTGTTAGGTTTGAGCTTTCAGATCCACTCATTTCCTTCTATTAATCAGTAACCTGGAGCTTTCTTCAAAGGGCATCTCTTATTTTTACAAAAACATTTGACAGGTCATAGAAACATGTTTGGAGTTTTAATTGGTGGGGGTCTGGGTTCTGAGATGCCCACTGAGAGCTAATCCAAAGGGGACAAAGCATTCTGTGAGCACTATACCCCTTGGTTTCTTCTGGGGTCTCCCCAGAGTAGATGAGTGTGTGGTGTACAGAATCATAAAAGGTGCCATAAAATTAATAATAATAATGATAATAATCTTGATTTATATAGCGGCAACATATTCCGTAGAGGGTATAAGCACAGAAAGTTGAGCAGCGCTTGGTTTACACAATGATCCAGCCATGTTTTTTATAAACATGGGGTACTACACATAAAAGTGGATGAACCTGTCACCCAAGCAGTATATCAATATACAGAGGAGCAGTACCGTATAAGGGTTTCTGGGGTCTACCAGTAAAGCTGATTTTTGGGGCCAATTAGTGGAGATGAATTTCAGGGTCCAATCTAAAGCTACTGTACAAGACTGCACATGCCTCTTGCACTTTGCCTCGATTTCGGCCTCTTTTTCTCCTTAAAATGGGCCCACCATAACCAGGGGTCCATCAGAGTTTCCCCTACTCTTCTGTGGGCCAGTCCAAGCCTATAGGGAAGTTTCTGTAAGTGCCCAAGTACATGGAGTGTGTGATTAAAAGTAAAAGGTTAGCAATTAGGGATCTGGGTAGGCCTGTCTGAGAAGATTTATTCTCAGGGAGTGCTTAAAACTATGAGGGTTATGAGTTTGCCTGATCGTACGGGGGAGCACATTCTAGGGAACTGGTGCAGCACGTGTGAAGTCTTGAAGGCGAGCATCAGAGGTTCAGATGATTGAGGCATATCATATAAGATCATCAGCAAAGCGCATAGATCTGATAGGGTGGTAGTAAAAGATGAGGAAGGAGATGTAGGAGACTTTCCATGAATCCATGTACCTTGCACTTATGAAAGCTGAAGAGAGCCAAGTAGAGACTAAGAAGAACCGTGCTTCTGCCTCTTAAATTTAGCAATCAATGGGGGTCTTAGCACCTGGACCTTCACCAATCAAAACATATGTTATGTTCCATGGAAGTGGAAAATAATAAAAAAAAAGTGTTTCTTATGTTTGATGTAAATAATAGTTAGAAACTACACATTATACTATGGTGAAGTACATGGACTGGGCTTATTAAGCATTAAACTACTATATACAGTGTATAACTCGTCTCTCTTATATTCCATACAACCAATTATGGTCGTGGTCAGGCTCGGAGTGGCCCACAGGGGAATAAGGGAAACCCCCGGTGGGCTCCTGAGCACGGTAGACCTGGAGTTTTTTTTAACTGCATATACAATACATATCAGAAGAGGCGAAAAAAGCAGAGAAAGAGAGGTGAAAAAAGCAGAGAAAGAGAGGCAAAAAGCAAGAGAGAGTTTAGGAGGCTTGTACAGTCATTAACATTAGCTGTAGGGTGGGCCCCTAAAATACAATCCACCGGTGGACCCAGAAACAGTTCAACTGGTGGGCCCTTAGAGCCAACTCCACTTGTGGGCCCTAGGCACCCCAGTCCAACACTGGTCGTGGTCCTTGGCCTCAGGGAAAAGACTTAACTAATTGGTTAAAAGACCCCTGCATACAGGCAGAGATTCTAATGTGTTAATAACTGATTGGCTCTGTGCTTCACTCCTTATCTCTTTTTATATGAACTTCTATAAATAAGGCCTAAAGGCTTTGTCTCAAGGAAGAAATCAGATTCCCTGGAAAGGGAAAACTTCTTCTGTGTGTTTTAACTCTTCTTTCTCAAGTGTGCTAAAATAGAAAACCAAAGTGAATCCTATTAGACGATTTCAGCCCGACCTAAACTTATTACTTTAAAAGTTCAGAGGACATATTAGAAGTCTGTAAAATATTGGGTATCTTTTAAATTGTTGTCCAGGGCTACAAAGTAAGGTATTTTATTCCAAGGCGTTTGTGGGGTTAAGCTATCTTCAGATCAAAGCCAATCTTTATACAGTGTGATGTATAATATTACCACTGCTCCTGGGAGTTCAGTTTCATGCATCTTTGCTGGTATACCATGTGTATTTTCATATACAACTCCTGTAGTATTTTCTGATGTCTTAACTGTTTAAATGATAAAAAAAATTGTATATTATCTACTATGAAGAAGGTCCACATGTATGTACTAATAACGAAATTCTTTATATACTGTAGAAGCTTGCCAACCTTTTGTATCCCAAATCTGAAATATTTTATCCCTGCCCATTGAACACCCCTGATTTACTGGAATGCCTATTTTTGGGTGAGGATTGCATAAACCAGGTTTGCAGGAGTCTCCCGGAGTAAACGGGAGGATTGGAGCAAACATGTATATACAGTCTTTATACACTAAGAAAATCTGAATGAATGCTAAAACAACAAGGTGCAAGGTCTGAGGGGTTGGTGCATCAACTTAAGGGATGTAAATAAGACTTAATAGACAATTCTTGTGTCAGGCTTCTCCCTTTAGACCTTCACGGAGAACCTATGAGTACATTTAAAGACATCTGTTGCAGAAAAATACTATATACTATTGGGCGTCATAGCGCAACTAAAAACAAAAATACAATGCAAGTAACTAACAAGCCCTAAACCTTTTGCAGTGGGAAATTAATACATAAGTCTACACGCCCATATCTAACATAGAAATAATTATAAATATATACATATATAAACCCGTTAGGGGCCGTTTACACGGTAATGGACAAATACCAGTCGGTTTATCCGACCAGTATTTGTCCGGTTTGTGTGCCGTCTCCACGGCCGCGATGAGAAGAGAAATGCCCTCCCCTTCACATTCACATGCTCATATTCCGTCCGAAAACAGGACGGAAGAATGTGCATGTAGAATGTTTTTGGGCGGAAAACCCGTGCGGTGGGGACTGCTGCACGGGTTTTCCATAGAAGCCCGCTGTATTCATTTGCGGCCTGTTTTTCAGATGGTTTGCAAAACCGCAAACCGTCTGAAAAAACGTCCGCCAACCCTTGGCGTGGGGACATGCCCTTAGTGTGTCCTGTGTCAGTTTGTAACTGAGATAATGAATGACCACATGACACACTAAGGCCTTTATATATGTAGGTTAATACACGGGAATTTGACAACTTATTGTTTGTACTATAGAGGACATTGTGGCCCACGCTCACCAGTGGAAGGGTAGGGGTCGAGGAAGAATGATGCTGTGCCCCCAATTCACCAGTGTAGGGGATAACTGTGTCTGCTATACTCACAGAGACCACATGAAAGTGAAGTACAAGAATTTACAGTATGATGTGGCTGGTAGCAAGTTGGAGAGGGGAGGAAGTCATCTCATCCAAACTCACTCCAGAGGGCCCTGCACGCAACAGCTTTGTGGAGAATGGCTCCCACTACTCTCACATAGTCGGCACCCACATCAAAGCGCTGTGTGTCATCCAAACTCACTCCACTGTGCCCTGAACTCAGTAGTGTTGAAGATGAATAGCTATGTATGTAGATTGCAGTCCTGGGATAAGAGCTCTGCCCTTCACTGGATCTCTCTCTCTTTCTCTTTCTCTCTCACTCATCTCTTATCTCTCTAATTAATATACCATATAAAACCCCAAGTAACAATGGTATCAATGACGCAGAACATGACACAGATTAGCAGTCTCTGTTCTCATCACATTTAGAGATTTATACTATGTATGCCAGTTATGTGCCCAAATACATGCCACAGTCTTCCATTGACTTCATTGTGTAAAAGTATACAAATGTATAATAAACAACTCTACCAATATATACCCTCCACAAGTATGCTGGAAGGCCACTCCTGTGATATATATTTGGCTAATAAAAAAATGTTTTGGGCCATTAGTGTGTCAAACACACAGAATAGTCTGAATGCGCAGGACAAACATAATGCAAACTGAGCCATTCACACTACAAGTAGGAAATTTTGTATCAAGAAACCCATAAAATGTCATTTCTAGAAAGTAATAGCAATATTGGAGTAATAGCAATAATGATAATGCCCCCTAGAGGAGAACATCGTAAGCCTCACCTCCAGTGTTATGGAATTCTGCATAGGCCTCTCCTCACTGTGAAACTTTTTGTGAAAAAAGGGGACTGTTGGCATAATACTAAATATCGAGACAGCTGTATGAAGTGATTACATGTAACATGAAGTATCAAGAGCTATACAAATAGTAACAGGCACATACTTATTTTCCAAAATGAAGTACTTTAAAGGCTCTATGGGGGTTTCCACTCCAGCGGGTACTCCTTTTAATGTTTCCCGCTATGGCCCCAAACTGCCCCGGGTCCTGAGGGTTAATAATTTTAAAAATTTGGGTTTAAAACAAAGTTTAAAAAAACTTTAAAGAAAATATTCTTTTTCCTTTTGTTGTGCTGGGATTTGATGGTGGGGGACCCAGGTTGGGCTGGCCGGGTTTTACATAAATGTGGAAGTTTTTTTGGAATTTTGGTCCCCAAATCCCCAACAATATTTTCCCCTTTTAAGGCCCAATGATAGGACCGGGGATGAGGGGGAAAAACCTTTGGGGGACTGGGGCCCAAAAGGGACAACATCTAAAGGGAGGAATAGTGAAAAGGGGACAAAGAAACCCAAAAATTATGGGGGAATGGAACATTTAGTTATGGGGGAGGGGTTTTTGGGAAAAATTTAAATTTATTTAGTCTTGAGAACATAAAACATATAAATGGTCCTAAAAAAAGGAGGGGGGGAAAATTTTTTCTTGAAAAGGGGCCCCTAAAAAGAAAAGGGGAAAATTTCCCCTTTGGGGGGAGAAAAAAGGTTTTCGTCTCCAAAAGAGAAAAGCGTTCTTCACTGTGGGAACTGAAAAATTTTGGGGAATACCCGCCGAGGAAGGGGTTCAAAGAGGAACGGTGAAGGTTTCAAAAAAAAAGGCCTTAGATTAAAAAACCTAAAAAGAATTTTAAATTAAATACAGGGCCCAATTTTAAAATTCTGGACCCTGTCTGGTGGTGGCTTTGGGGTCAGGGAGGGGGTTCCCCCTGGAGCAGATTGGTTCTTCCCTTTTGGGGGGTTTTCAGGGCATTCACCAGTGGGGAAAAATGGGCTTGAACTCCTTTTCCCCCCCCTTTAACCCCCTTTTTTCCCCCCCCTTGGTTGAACTTGATGGAAAAACCGTACTAACTTTTGTAAAATGAATACCCATATTGGGTCCCCAAAAAAAATGGCCACAGATTCAAAATTTTGTGCGTCTCTTCGGGTTTTGTGGGAAAAAAAAACATTCACTTGAACATACTAGAAAGCACTAAATTCTGGGGCCCCTAATGTTTAAATTTTTAAAAATGACCCAGTGTTTTTATTTTTTAAAGGGTTTGCCCATGGTTTTAAAAATTTAACCTAGCTAAAGGGGGATATTGGTGAAAAAAAGTTGGGGGGGAAAACCAAAATTTAAAAAAAATGGGGTTTTCCCATTCGGGGCCCCCAAAATTGTAGTAGCCTGCAAAGTAGAAAATTTTAAAGAGTGGTGCACATTTATCAAGGCAGTTGGGGCCAAAAATTTCTGGCTAAAATTTGTGCCAAATATAATGTCTTACGGCTTTAACCCCCAAAATTTTACTATTTTGTTTTAGACAGTTTTCAGGCACTTTTGGCCTTGTCCAAAAAAGGGGGGGTGTGGCCTCGGAAAAAGGGGCCCTTTTTTTTGGGGGGGGGAAAAAGGGGCGTGGTTTTAAAAATGGGGACAAAAATGTCCCCGAATTTTGACGGGTTTGTGGCGTAAAAAAAAGCCAACTTACAGAGGGTTTTAAAAAATTTAAAACTGGGACCTTTTCTAACCTCTCAAGTTTTTTCAAAACAGTTTGTAAAAATGTCAAATCTAATTAAAAACTGTTTTTAACCCTTTAGTTCCCCTTTTTTAAAAAGGGGCCCGTTTTTTCAGTCCTTAAATTACCCCCGGGTGGAGTGGAAAAATTTTCGGCGGGAAATTTAGGGCCCGGGTTTTTCGGTAATCCCAGTTCTTAGAAAAAAATATGGTTTGTCTCCTCCCCCTGCTCGGGAATCCCGGGGGGGGAGAAAAATGACATGTAAATTACCGCGGCGTATGGGGTTCTCTGGGCCGGGAGGTGCCGGCCCCCCCCACCGGCCCCGGCCCCACGGATTTTTTTTGGTGGGAATTTTCGCCTGCTTTTAAAAGCCGTGGGGAATACCCTAAGAGTTTAAAAACACTATTGAAAATTTTGTGCCCGTTTATTTTGTTTTGGAGGACCGGGAAATGCCCCGGGGAAATTTAAACAAGCAGTCTTTTGGGGGTTTCGATGGAAATTTTTTTTACCCTTTTTTCCCCTGTGGGGGCATGTGGGGAAAAATTTGAAAATCTTGGGGAAAAAACATCCGCGTTGCACGTTTTTGATAAAACTTATCAGGGCCCCTTTATGGGCTTTTTTACGGGTTTCTCTGTATGGTTCCACTTGTTTGAAACCTGTCACTCTAAATTTATTTTAAAATTTGGATGTAAATTTTTGTTTTAAATGAGGTTGACTTGCCTTGTTGGGGACACTTGGACTTTGGGAAGGGAAAGGGTTTGTGCTTCAATAAAATTTGAGGTTTTAACTTTTTTTTTTGGGCCCGGGATTCTGCGCCAGACCCCTTTTTCAATTTTTGGGTGTTAAAACATAGTCAGGGGGAGATAAAAATAAATTTGGTTAAAAAAAAAAAAAATAAACCCCCCCCCAAAAAATTTGGGAAAAATTTGATTCCCCCGGGGAACGGGAGAATGTAGAAAGGAAAACCGGGGGAAAAGGGGGGCTCCCCGTGACTGGGTTTTCGGGGTTTTTTGTTTACTTTTCCGGGTTGGGACTGTAGCCCTTTCTTTCTTTTGTTTTTGGGTTTTCATTTATAAAACCAGGGGGAACTGGAGGCTTGTTGGGGGGAAAAGTGAAAAAATTTATAAAAATTTTTTACCCTTTGCAAATCCAATTTCCCCCTCCTTAATGAGAAGAACAGCAGCGGGTTTTGGGTAAAGCCCTTTTTAAAATTTTTCCCAAGTTTTGCCTTGGGGAAAAAAATTTTATTTTGGGTGTTTTTGAAAAGTAATTTAACACAAAAGTTTGAGAAATTCATTTTTTTAAAAGGAACTTTTTAAAGTCGGGGTTTTGTGCAGGCCCTGGCAAATTTTCCACTGAAAAAGGTAAGGTTAGGGTACAAAAGGGAAAAATGCAAAATTCACGTTCCCATTTCATTAAGGGGGGAAAAAACCGGGAAAGGAAATAAAAAATGGGGAATTTTAGTCGGTCAAAATTTTTTTCCAATGAGGGGGGGGGAAAACGGTTTGATGAAAAAAGGGTTTGACCCCCTTGGGGCGCCTTTTAAATTCCCGGTAGATATGGGGGTGCTTTTTCCAGGGGGGGGCACTATATTTTCTTTAATTTCCCTTAGGTAGTTTTTAAAAAAAAGTGCGGCTCTTCAGATTTTGGGGGGAAATCAACCCCCTATCAGGGGCTTTTATATAATTTATAATTAGGGGAAAAGGAGGGGAAATTTTGTTTTTTCCCCAACAGCGGGGAACCCCAAAACTTTCCCGCCCACGGGCCCTTTGGCCCCAAAATAGAAGGGGGTGCTCTGCTTTTTCTTACACTTGTACACCCCGGGAGCAAATTCTCCCCCTGCAAACGCCTTGTGTTGGCTTTCTTCCCTATCTACAGCCTCTGTGAGCTCCCAAATCCTTGTTTTCTCTCCCCTCTTCCCCCTTAATTGTCTCCCCTTTTTCAATCACCCATTTCATTTACTGTTATTTTTAACATGGAGCGAAGGGAAAGCAGAGAGTGTATTAGAAGCAGGAGCTGTCCCTTTGGGCCCTTTTTTTGTTTCCCGGGAAACTTTTCCCGGGGGTGAAGATAAAAGGGTATTTTTCACAGGGGAACTCTGCATAAAGAATCAGCTCCCCCAAACCCAAAACGTAAAGTGATTTACCCCTATACCCAATTTAAATTCAGGTTGTCTTTTTGATGTGTGATATTACAAAAGGTATTACCCCATTTTTAAAAAAGGCAAAAAAAACCCCTCGCGCCCCCCTTGGCAAGCGGGGGAATTTTTAAAAACCGGGGAAAAGACGTTGTTTTAAACCCTTACCTTTAAAGGGGTTTTGCCATGAAACAAAATCCCCTGAGTGCTTTTTGGCTAAATCCCTTTAAATTTTTAAAAGGCTGGGGTTTTTTTTAAGGGAATACTGGTTAGAAACTTTTTTTAATTTTGATTTTGGGGAGGAAAGTAAAACAACAACAACAAAATAAATGCAAAAGTGTCAATATCTTTTAAACTGAAAATTTGTGCCGGGAAGCTGTGAAAAGGCACATAAAATCGTTTTTTTGCTTTTAAAAAAAGGGAAAAAATTTAAGGTTGGATTCACATTTGGTATAAAATTTTTAAAAAACAGATTATTAAAAAAAAAAAAAAAAGGGAGCCAAAGAAGCTTTAATTTAATCAAAATTTTTTTTTTTTTAAGGGATTTTCATGGTTTTTTTTTGTTTTAAAAAACGATATTTTGATACCCAGTTTTGTTTTTTGTTTTTTTAAAAAAAGAAAAAAGGTTTCCCCTTTTTTTTAAACCCCAAAATTTTTTTTTCATTTTTTCCTCTTTTTTACTTTTTTCATTTTTAAAAAACAAATTTTTTACCCCAAAAAATTTTTTTTCTTTTTCTAATTTATATCTATTCCGCCCCCAAAACTTTCCTACTTTATATCTATTTTTTATTTTAAAATTATCTATTTTTTTTTTTTCCCTACTTTTTTTATTTTTTATATTATTTATTCTTTTTTATCTACCTTTTTTAATTTTTTTAACTTTTTATATCTTTACTTTATTTCTATTTATTAATACTTTATATTATTTATTTTAAATTCTATTTTCAAACCTACTTTTAATCTTTTCATACTATTATCTAATCTTTTTTTTATTTTTTACTTTTTACTTCTTTTTTTTATCTATTTATATCTATTTTATTTTTTTAACTTTTTTTTTATCGTATCTCCCCTTTAAATTTTATCTTTATATTTTTCCCGGCAAACTTTACTTATCTATTTTAAAAGGGGGCTTTCCCCTTAGACAAAAATAGACATTGCAAAGGATATGCAACAAAGTCGGGGGATCGGGCAAAACAAAAGTCTCGCTCGAATTTGGACTATCTACTTTATTTCTTTCAAATTTAAAAATCGGGTTTGTTTTCTTTTTTTATTTTATTATATATTTTTATATATTTTTATTAATATATATATATTTTTTTATATTATATTTATTTTTATAAACTTGATATCTATCTATTACTTTATTTTAACTATTTTTATATCAATCTACTTGTATCTGTCAATCTACTTTTTTTTAACTTTTTCTATCCAAATTTTTTTAATATTATTTTTTCTATCTCTTGATATTAAATATCTACCCACTTTATTTATGTTTATATATCTATTTAAAGCTATTTACCGGGGTACTTTATCTTTTGAGATAGTTAGAGAAAAAGAAACCCAGGTAAAGATTTTAAAGTAGATATTTACTTATATAAAGTACCCTAGATATTTTGAAAATCAATTTAGGGTGCTTTTCCCCATAGACTTTAATAGATTTTGCTATGTTTTGCTTTTAAAAGTCTAGGATCGGGCACACAAAAAAGTTCAGTAGTTTTGGAAAGGGGGTTTGAAACTTGCACACGCCCCTCCTTTCTTTTCTATGGGGTTCGGGAGTACGGCCCCCAAACTTTTCCGTCCCTGTACGGGAAAAATTTTTATAAAAACAGAAGGAGAGAACACAGCGCCCCCCTGTACGGGGAAATTTTCCCTTTTAAACAGAATGGAAAAACCCCCAACGTTTCCCTGTATGGGAACCCCCTTTAAAAACAAAAAAGGGGAAAACCCACAGCGCTCCCCTGTAAGGGGAAAAATCTAAAGCAGAAATGGAAAAAACCCCAGTGCTCCCCTTTGTACTGGAAAACCCCCATAGAATAGAATGGAGAACACGCGCTCCCTTTTAGGGGGAAACTCCCATAGAGCGGGAATGGAGAAACAAGCGCTCCCTGTACTGGGAACCTCCATAGAAAAAGGGGGAACACACCTTCCCCCCTGTCGGGGAAACCCCCATAGGGGGAAAATTGGGAACACAGGCCCCCTTTTTTTGGGAAACCCCCTTATAAATTGGAGAGTCGTGTGCAAGCTCTCCATTATGAACCAACACTTCTGGCGGCCCATTCCTGACATAGGTGTCGGTCTCAGAGGTGGGACTAGAGGAAAACATCTGTCATGTAAATACAGCAATTACTAATGCAACAATTGTCTTCCCCGAAGTTGAGCGGATTTTTGCGATGTGATAAAATTATTTTGTGTTTATATTTTAACAAAAAAATAATTTTTTATATTTCTTTTTCATTTTTGTTTATCAGTAACAAAGTTACAGGTCTCCATCACAGTTCCCACCCAAAAATACTAGAATGGTCATAAAACATAGAGCTGAAGAGGCAATACTGATATCTTACCAAAAAGTTTAAACGCAGCTTTCGTTTCCCAGCTGTTTCCCCCTTTCAGGTCAGATTGCCTTTTTTTGGATATTACCGGGAAATAACATTTCTGAAAACCTGTTTAGTGCTTTTATCTTTCCACCATTAAATTTTATGGGGAAAATTTGCTGCCCGGGTTTCCCCCTGTCGGAAAAGCCCAGGGGCCGAACCCGGGGAATGGGGGTTTGTGAAGAACAAAATTTTTTCCATCTGGAACCCTGTTAAATATAAAAGAATATTTGTTTGTTAAAATTTATTAGTAAGAAATAATGTAACCCTGTTTTACATGTTTTGACCTGTATTCTGGGTCCCAAGGGGGGCCTGGTTGATGGGGCCAGAACAAACATATGTACAAGTTGACTGTGTGTACTCTGATTTGTGGGGCCTATGCTATTCTACATTTCTGAATACCTCTTAGAAGATATTAAGACATATATTGCTGACTGAGGGTGGGTAGGTAGTGTGAACCTACCCATAGAAGGTCAACCAGTTATGTCGCTGACCTCAATCTTTACCCTATTTCCAAAATTAAAGAGTTAGGAACTTTTTCTTCTACCTTCTAGCGGACTCCCAAATACAGATATGCAAAAACAATAGAAGCAAAGCAAAATGTTCTATATTTCTATATATTTATTTTAGATAAAACAAAACTTGTTTTCATGTTGATGTCTTGAATCTGTGAGATATTTCTAAAAGGATGCCCAGCGGAAAAAGGCTTTTTTTTAAATATTTAATTGTTTGGACCCCAAATGGTGTTAGATAGTGGGGAAAAATTTGATTTGAAGGTAATAAAAATTGATTAGAAAAGGGTAAAGTTTAAATGGGTAATAATGAATAGAAAAAAGGGTAGATAAAAGAAAAATAGAGAAATAGATATGAAGAATAGATTAGATAAAAGAGATTTGATAATTATAAAAAAAATTTTAAAATAAAAATAGATAAAAAAGGGAAAATTAGAATAGATAGATAGTTAAAAGAAAAAGATTGATAGAATTAAAAATTTTGTTTAAAAAAATTATCTTTAAAATTTTTCTAAAAACTATCTGTAAAAAATATTAAAAAAATTAAAATTGTTATAAAAATTAAAAAATTAAAAATTAAAAATCTTTTTGGTTTTAAAAAATTTTTTAAAAAATTTTTAAAAGTATTTAAAAAAACTTTAATTTTAATTTCCTAAAAATAAAAATTAAAAAACTAAAAACTTTTTTTAAAAAATTAAAAATTTAAAAATTAAAAATTTAAATAAAAATTTTTAATATTTTTATAAAAATAAAAATTTTATGAGATTTGTGAAAAATGTTGGAGATAGATAAAAATTAAGGGTAGATTATTTAAATTTTTTAAAGAAGGGTTGATTTATTTTGGGAAAAAGTTTAGAAAAAGATAGGGAATTGTTTTAGATAAGATAGATAAAGAAAATAGAAAAAGGGAATTTGAAAATTGAAAAATAGATAAAGATGTTTAAAAATTTAAAATTTTTTACTGTTGATAGTGAGGTTGGGGGTGCATTTCTGGGCAATTTTTTCCTTTTTGGTTTTGTCAGGTTTAAGGGTCCGGGGTCTTTCTTGGAGGGCGGGGGCTGTGGTTGGAGAGTGGTTTTTGGAGGGGAACCACTCTGAGTAATGTAATATGGGGGGGCAGAGGACATGGTTTTCCCATTCAGTCTCCAGGAGAAGGTGATGGCTAAACCCCTGAGCCGAGAATAGAGAGACACCGAGTCCTGTCTGCCGGAGCGTCCTGATGTGTACTGGTCGGGCGCCACCGCCGAGACCGGAGCTGGAAACAGAGGAATATGAGGAGCAATAGGCAAATTTCCAATTACAGATTTGTATCTGAGTTTTACTGTATAATGAGTTTTAACATAATCTTTTTTAGTCAGGAGCCCACCCTATATATAAGATAGTCATCTGTTCCCATCAAAATTGTTGGATGTAGTCAACTTTTCTCTGTGTATCGAGGCCTTTAGTCATAGGGCCATCTTGTTTGCTTTTTCACGGAAATAAATAATCTATGGCTATCTGAGAGGGAAATGTTGAAAATGCTGATGACAGGTTATCCCTCTGCTGCTTCTTCTGCAATCAGCTGAAATCTTTGTATATACTTTCCCTACAGCGCACCCGCAGGAAGAATGAGGCATTACACAGTTCTAATTAACAAGACTGATCTGTCCATGTAATACCTGGCTATAACAGGTCCTCCACAGCGAGAGATGCTGGTCACAGTCACTCTCTGCTCTTGTTAATAGATGTGAGATCTTGAAAGGGGCCCCTTAATTTATGCTGAATTCTCCCCTTATAGCATATTTGAAAATATTTTTTCATTTTTCATTTTTTTTTTTTAAATTGGAGTCGAATATTAGTTACAGATAAATTTGGTGTTATTTACAGGCGGGGTTTGAGCTTTATGTCAGGGTGCGGGGTTTTAATATGTTTGTAGCGGTACATAAAAAAGCCCCGGGTGTCAGTAGTGGGTGACGGGACTGTAATGGCGCGGTTTTGTTGTCAGTGGGTAAAACGGTTTCCTCCGAAATTGGCCCCCCCTGTGGTCCATGAGTAGCTACATCTGACCAAGGCCCGAGCATCGTGAGGCCCCGAGTCATTGGGCAACAATTGTCATTACTGTCACTGTGCGTTAGAGTGGAGGAGTGAAAATACAAAGAATCAAAAAGGGTTTGGCAACAAATTTTAGAAAAAAATATTTCCAAAATAATTTTTACCTCAGAATTGAGTTGTTGACTTAAGTTGGGGATATTCCCCATATTTGTATTAAAGAGCCTTTTTCCAAACCCTTATACAGTTTCTGCCTTGAGTAAACGTCACCCACCAGCAGCCAAGTAATAATGTGAAAAATACTCCCCCTGCCCCTTTCTATCATAAGAACGTGCCCCATTCATTTAGGCCCATACGACATGGTAGAGTTCGGGGGATTGAATTTTAAAGAGAACGTCCATAGTTTACCCCCCCCCTTGCTGAGGACAGCAAAAAACCCGTGTCAACCTGCTGTTTGCGTGTGCCCCTTTTTCTGTAAATGCGCAGTTTTGTGTATTTAATGCTAAATTGCATTTTCAGCCAAAGAGTCATTCGAAGAGTCATTTTTTTTTTCAAACCCCCCCCCAAACTGGGCTAGCCCCCCCCCACCTAATTTAAAAACCTTTTTCTTTGAATAGGTAGAAAATGGAATAACGCTGGGGGGGAAAATTTTGGGGGGGGGGCTAAACCCTGCCAAAAATAAGTTTTTGGGGGTAAATGCTGTAAAACTGCTGCATTACAAAAAAGGGCACATTGCTGGGAACGCAGGTCTAACTAGCTTTGGTTCAGCAAGGGGGGGATAATATTTGAGGGTTCCTTTAAAGGTCGTTGTATGTTGAGGGGCCTTGAATGTTGAGAAGGCTTCTCCTTTGGGAAAGATTCTTTTCTTTTTTTTGACCATCTACCTCTATAGATGGGATTTTCATAACTGCAATTGTTCTTTAAAAGGATTTCCCACATCAGATATTGAACCTTGAAAAAGAAAAATGCAATTTTCTAATATACTTTTTGATTCAATTTAGATTGGTTTTGAATATATCTGTCTGTTGTCAGTGAATGGGAAACTTCGTTTTCTTATTTTTTCAAGCAGATACAAATCGTTGTCATTTATGCTCACAAGGTCATGGGTGTGGGTGTTTTCTGTACTAAGTCTGCACCCCTTTCTCAACTCCAACCCAAAACACCCCCCCAATCTCTACCATATATTTGATTTTATTCAAAAGAAGCCAAAAAAGTCTGAATGGGGGGCCATTTGGGCCCCACCTGTATCGGGAAGGGTCCCTAAAGTTACGGCAGATGGAGGCTTCCATTGCGCACCCGACTCCATTCTGTTCTAGGGAGTCCTGAGTATGCCGAAAACAGCGCCCCCTTACTTGGAACCCTAAGGAGATGGGGAGAAAAAAGCACTTTCCCGTACGGAACCCCCCATGAAAGAATGGGAAACATTCCCCCGTTTTAAACCCCAAACAAAAGGGGAAAAACAGCCCCCTTTCGGGAATCCCTAGAACGATGGAGAGAACACAATCCCCCGTTTGGAATCCATAACGAATGGAGAAAACAGGGGTCCCCCTTTTTGGGGAACCCCAAAAAAAAGAAGGAGAAAAACCCCCTCCCCCGTACTGGAACTCCCCTAGAACGAAGGAGAGAACCAGTGCCCCTTATGGGAATCCCCTTTGAACAGAGTGAGAACACAGGTCCCTGAATGGGAAAATTCCCTAGAAAAGAAAGGGGAAAAACGCGCCCCCCTTACTGGAAATCCCCAAAAAAAGGGAGAACAATGCTCCCCCTTTCTGGGAACTTAAAACAGAATGGGAACCAGCAATCCCCCTTTTGGAAAAACCCCCTAAAAATGGGCACTTCCCCGTACTTTAACTCCCAAAAAAATTTTAATAAAAAACCCCCCCCTTCTGGGAAACCCATAAACAAAAAAACACAGCGCCCCCTTTTTTGGGGGCTCCCCTAGAAAAATGGAGAACACACGTCCCTTTATGGGAACTATAAAAAAGAAAAGATTTAGGTTTTGGGGTCTCCCAAACTGTTCTGTAACTTTTTGGGGGCCATTGGAAAAGGGGGAATCCCCCCAAAAGATTTAAAACAAACCAATATCCTTGTTCACCAAATTTTTAAAAAAACCCCAATTTTTTTAAAACTTGTTATATTTTGTTTTTTAAAAATATCTTATTTTTCTTTTTTAACCCCCTTTTTTTTATAAACCAATTATAGTTTATTTTTAAAGATAAGTTTTACCGAAACTCAGACTAGGGGTTTTGGTGCGGTGTGCCCGGGGTTTTTGGAGTGCGGTTAGGGCCCCTGTCGGGTTTAGATATTTGGTATGAAATCAGGGTTGATCCCTGCAGAAAATTGGGGGAGGCAGACCTTTCTGAAGGTGAAGGTGTAAAAGTAATTTGGCTCCCGGCGTTACATGGGGATACATTGGGCCCCTAAAAGGGGGAAAATGGTGGTATTTGGAAAAGGAGAACGGGGGGGTGAGAGGAGCTATAAAAGAACAAAAAAGAAAGTGGTGAATTTTGTGTTAGATCCATCAACAGCAGCCTCTCTCTTCAGGTTTTTTTGATGTCACAAGACCCCCCAGACCAGAGAAACCACATTGCCCCTCCTCATTTAATACAAAGGGTTCCCAAAGAAAACCCCCCGTTTTCTTCTACCAAATTTTGTTCTCGATTGGACATGCCATATATGTCGAATTGGTGGGGTCCCACCTCTAGAACCTGCACCTATCTTGAGAAAAGGGCCCCCCAAAAAAGGGAAAAGGGGGGCCTCCTTTGCAGCTTTGTTTTGTTCTACCAGAGTTCCAAATACAGTCAAATGAGTGTGCTTGAAATTCCCATTGCAATGAATGGAGAGTGTGTGGCCAACCTCTCTGTTCTGAGGAGAGGCTCTCAGGGACCCATTCTCAAGATAGGTGCAAGTCTCAGAGGTGGGACCTGTACCTATCAAGCATTTATGGCATTTCCTATTGATGAGTTAAAAAAAGTCTACGATGAAGGCTGAAAATAATACCAATAATGTGCAGCAGTGCAAGCTTAAAGGGGTTGTCTCATCTCACTGTTTCATAGAGTCAGCAGCATTCTATCATTCATGTATCCTGTCACTTCCTGGTCAAGCTATGGGTAATTAGCATATGAGCTCTGTGTATTCAGACCTCTGCTAATTAGATAAACAATCTCCTGCTCCCAGGTCCAGAGAAGCTTCAGAGCTAAAGTAAACAGTAGTAATTAGGGTCTTTTGTCTGAAAGATGAGATAACACACATGCTCTCAGGCTGCCTGCAGTTCTGTGCTGGGACCTGTGTGATGACATCACTCCCTGCTATCAGTTAAGACAAACAGCAGAGGGAGAACAAACAAACAAGTTGATCACTAGAGAAACCTTAGAGCCCTCAGAAGGTGATGAAATAATTTGTAGCTCCTCAACAAAAAAAAATGAACAAAGCATTATATTTGGAAAACATCTTCATTTAGTGTTCCCTACATGTTGAAAGCTAATCTTTGTAGTGAGCCAACCCCTTTAAGGCCCAGGGCTACTTTTCAAAACTATTTGGTGGTCTATCCTTAAATGGAACTGGTCACAATTAAAATGCTACCAGGAGGCATTCGCTTGCCCAATGTTATAGAGCAGGAGGAGCTGAGCAGATTGATATATAGTTCTGTGGAAAAAGACTCAGTAGAACTTGTAATTTATGCATTTAAATCCCTGCTTATTCTGGGTTAAGAAGTCCAGTGGGCGGGGTTATCAGTGATTGACCACCATCTCTGTATGGACACTGATAGAAGTAGCTGTATAGAGGTATACTCCCGATACAAAGACTTTAGGACAATATATCCATAAAAAGTTTCTTCATTTAATTTGTTTAAAAATTTAAAAAGACATGTAAGCAAAATAGCATAATATTAGACACTCTTTAGTAGACGCTTTATAGTAAACACTTGCGGTGATGCCTCTCCAAGCCTGGAGTATTCCATCCAACTCTCCAGCGCTGAGAATTCAGGCGCTTTTTCCTTGCAGCTTGCACAGCTTGCTAGGCGTTGTTCATCTCGCTGCGAGGACGGCTGTCTGAGGTGTGTGCACTGCTGCTCTGCGACCTTTCTGGTTCCTCTCCCCTTCTCAAACATAACGGATGCACGGTCTGTCTTCTTTTTATATATATATTCTATCCGGCTCAAACATAAACATTAATATTCTATAGGAAACATATCAACTTTAGCCCCTTATTAAAGGAGTCATAAAAATACATTAAAATGACACTCTTCATTCAATCCATTGAGATGCAATGAGATCCAGGATAACCTCTCAAAAAAGTTAGAAAATTTGAAGAAAAAATAAATTAACCAGACATTATATGCTTCAACACTGGTGGAATATATAAAAACACAGTGCATACCAAGAGGATTACGTAGTACTCTGACTCCTATCCTCATGAAAGAAGATTCAACATATTTAGAACAGTGGCTAGCATTATGTAATCAACAAGCCATTGACCTAATGTTATTAACAGTCAAACATCTTCAGTTGGCTGTAAAGAACACACAACAAGAAATACAAAAGATGGATATACAATTCCAACAAACAAGTACAGTAGAAGAATATGACCTTATTCATAAAGAAATGAAAGAAAATATAGAGAAATTAAAATCGCAGTTATTTCAAAACAAATTAAAAAAATTCAAAAGAGACACTAGAGACAATCAAATGAATCGTGTATATACATGGGCAAGAGAAAGGTCACAAAGAAGACACAATATAAGGAAAACTAACACAGAAAGTGATAATACATTTGGCGATTCAGAAAGCAATCGAAAATGCAATTACGATCAGCTGCAAGAAATAACCAACAACCTTTTTTAGAACGGAAGGAACAAAGTTCAGAGAGCTCAGCAGGAAAAAATATAGGAACAAGAAAGAAGAAAATCGGGAAAAGACAGTAGACAACCTGCTAGTCAACATATCTTCAAAAGAACTCACAAAAGAACTATGTTCGGTTATAGAAAAAGGACTTAATTTTGTCCCAGTTCAGGAATGTTCAAAGTTCAATTTTGTCACAGATCTACATAAATTCTGTAAGTAATTAAGACTCAGAATGTATTTTGGTGAATGTATAAAGGGTGATCATAATATAACATGAAGCAAACTTTAAAAAAAGCAGTCAATTTGATCCTAAAATTGAAAATAGTTAATTGGAAACATTCCAACAAATGGTGACTAGTGAGGTATTAGCGAAATGGGATTCTATAAAAAGGAAAACTAGAAATATGAGTAAATTAGAGAAAACTGCCATTAAGGATCTAAAAAATGATGATAGCATAATTATAAAAAAAATGCGGATAAGGGAGGAGGTACAGTCGTTATGAATAAAGAATTCTATTTAGAAGAAGCAAAAAACCCGTTAAATGATGAAAATGTACATTCTAAATTAAAAGGTGATCCTTCAGAAGAATTCAAGGGCTTAATTCAAACAACGGTAAATGAAGCTTTGGAGTTAGAAATCATAGATAGGATTACAGCAAATAATCTCATATTCTTAGGGTTCCATTACTATACCTCACACCTAAAATACATAAGGATTCTAAACCCCCCCCCCCCTGTCGTCCGATAGTTTTGGGTATAGGTTCCATATTTGAGCCATTAGCCCTATACCTAGATAGCTTTCTGCAAAAAATTGTCAGAAAATTATCTGGATGCCTTAAAGACACCAGTGATTTTTTGAGAACAATAGGGCCTTTAAAAATTACAAATGACACAATTCTCTGTACTTTAGACATCAAAAATCTATACACCTGTATCCCACAGAATGAAGGAAAAGAAGCAGTTAGAGAGAAACTTATACAGGACAGTTCGATCAGTAACCAAAAATTAACATTCCTAATGCAGTTACTAGACATAGTTTTGTCAAAGAATTACTTTAGATTTGGCAGAGATTTTTATCCACAGAAACAAGGAACTTATATGGGATCGCCAGTTGCACCAAGTTTTGCAAACATCTATATGTCTGCGTTTGAAGAAAAATTTGTTAAAACATATGAAGGTCGTTCACATGTTGCAACTTGGTTGCGATATGTGGACAACGTCTTCTTACTATGGAATGGATCAGAAAGATCCCTTGATAATTTCTTTGAATATCTTAATCGATGCCACCCAGCAATACAATTTACAATCACTAAGAACAAAGAGAAAATACAATATCTAGATGTGGAAATAATTAAAAATAAGAATCAATTAAAAACTACACTGTATAGAAAAAATATTGATAAAAATAATCTATTATCTAGAGAGAGTTTTCATGCCCCACAAATTTTCAAGGGGATACCAAAAAGTCAATTTAACCGTATAAGAAGAATATGTACAGATGATGAAGAATATTATAAAAATATCCAAAATATGATTAAAAAAATTCATACAAAAAGGGTATAATAAAGAAGAACTTGAAAGATTAGGAGAAGAAATCTTCGCCCGTGGCCCGTGGGCCGAGGAGCGGGACCACCTGCTACAAAAAGTAATAACAACAGGCAACAAACATTGGGAATAGTTCACACAGGAACGTTCCCGTGCTTATCATGTCAGCATTGCACGGGAATGATTAAAGGTCCAACGGTAGTACATCCTTTGAAGGGCCATGGTATAGATATAAAAGGCTACCATACGTGTAATTCAAAAAATGTTATTTATTCATTGAAATGTCCCTGTGGAATGTTATATATCGGCCAAACATCACGTAAAATTAAAATCAGTCTCAATGAACATAAATCAAATATGCGAAGATATAAAGAAATAGGAGGCGTTATTCCACTAGATAAAAAAGAGGAAAAAGAGAAAAAATGCGGAGAAAGTTCGTTAGCTAGACAATTTTTTGAAGCAAAGCATAATGTCTGCGATCTTAAATATCAGGTTATTGAACAAATTTATGGAATAGATGAATCACAGATAAATAAAAATCTCATGCAGCGATAGGTCTACTGGATCTTTACACTCAGTTCACTCACCCCAAATGGATTGAATGAAGAGTGTAATTTTAATGTATTTTTATGACTCCTTTAATACGGGGCTAAAGTTGATAAGTCTTCTATAGAATATTAATGTTTATGTTATGTTTGAGCCGGATAGAATATATCTATAAAAAGAAGACAGACCGTGCATCCGTTATGCTTGAGAAAGGGGGAGGACCCGGAAACGTCGCAGAGCAGCAGTGCACACACCTCAGACAGCCGTCCTCGCAGCGAGATGAACAACGCCGAACAAGCTGTGCAAGCTGCAAGGAAAAAGCGCCTGAATTCTCAGCGCTGAACAGTTGGATGGACTACTCCAGGCTTGGAGAGGCATAACCGCAAGTGTTTAATATAAGGCCGTGTTCACACGGCTTATTCCAGACGGAATTGCGAGCCGGATTGCGCTCGCAATTCCAGCTTGAATAAGGGGCGGGGCCGGAGTGCGGCGTGGGCGCCGCTCCCCGGCCCCATAGACTTTCATTATCCATGGCGCGTCCGCGCCGTAAATAATTTGCATGTCAGTTTATCCCCGCCCGGCGGATTCGCCGAGCGGGGAGGAGCGACGGAATCCACTGTTCTCTATGAGAACAGTGGATTACCGTAATTACTGCGACAGATTGGCGCCGTACTGAAGCGCAAATCCGGCGCGCAGTACGGCGCCAATCTGTGCCCAAATAAGCCGTGTGAACATGGCCTAAAGCGTCTACTAAAGAATGTCTAATATTATGCTATTTAGCTTACATGTCTTCTTAAATTTTGATACAAATTAAATGAAGAAACTTTTTACGGATATATTGTCCTAAAGTCTTTGTATCGGGAGTATACCTCTATACAGTTACTGAATACGGGGCCGTTGAGATAAGGGCCCATGTATATACTCCTTCACATGTTTAATAGAGGTCATTACACTATATCACTGATAGAAGTAACATTGTCAATCATCGATAACACCTCCCACTGGACTCCTTACATTATAAGTAGAGATGGGCGAATTTCCCAAAATTCGGTTCGTTCACTTCGCCGAATTTCCCGACAAAAAATATCTTCGTTCCGAATTACTTCGGCACGAATCGCGTTAAAAAGCAGCTATTTCCAGGCTGCACAGAGCCTGCAGGGTGCTGTAGAACGTTGTGCCATGCTTAAATATGCAGAGGGAGCTTGGTTTGGTCTTCATACAATGTTGTGTTTTAGTATGACACGCACATGACTGCCGCCGCTCTTAGAATCGCTTCACTATAAAATTCCCTGGGCACTTAAAGGGATTGTGTCGCAATTTTTTTTTTTTTGCAGTAATGTGTGTGTTTTCTATCATCTTTTTATCCTCTTTTGCTGTAATTTTGATTGTGAGTCTGTAAAGAGCGCTATAGAGATTCCTGTGTGTAGGAGTCCTTCCCCCCTTCAGAGATAGTTCTCTGCTCTGTGAGTTGCAGGACACTCAGGAAGCTGCCATAAAGTAATTACTGCAGGTAAAGGACTGCAAACAATTCCCCTCTGGTTAACTTCAGCAAGAGCCCCCCTGCTGTGAGCTCAGCATGCTCTATTGTCTGCAGGGAACCATGATTGTGGAGTCCAGACAAGCAGCTACTGAATGTCCAGCCCCTCTGTGCTCCAGCAGGGCTGCCAGAGAAGAGGCTGACAGGTGTGCGACGTGCCCTCGTTCCTAATAAAGTGATCGTGCTTTTGTCACTAACGATTTTTGCACAATTCAAGATTTTTCTGCTAATTTTAGTTCTCTCGCTTCTGACGTTAAAAATGCTTTTTTATAACGGATTTTGGCACAAGAATAGTTTTTTAACGGATTTTTGCGCTAAAATCCCTTTATTTACAGATTTTGACACTAATAACATTTTCTCGCTTCTGACGCAAAAAAAAATCCTTTATAGATTTTGGTGCTAATAAAGTTCTCTCGCTTCTGATGCTGAAAATTCGATTCTTTACAGATCTTGATGCTAAACTCTGTTTCGCCACGGATTTTGACGCTAAACTCCGTTCACCGCGGATTTTGACGCTAAACTCCATTTTGCTGCGGATTTTGATGCTAAACTCCGTTTCTAAACTCTATTTCTTTGCGAATTTTGCCGCTAAACTCTGTTCGCTGCAGATTTTGCCGCTAAACTCTGTTCGCTGCGGATTTTGACGCTAAACTCCGTTCACCGCGGATTTGACGCTAAACTCTGTTCGCTGCAGATTTTGCTGCTAAAATCCGTTCGCTGCAGATTTTGCCGCTAAAATCTGTTCGCTGCAGATTTTCCCGCTAAACTCTGTTCGCTGCAGATTTTGACCCTAAACTCTGTTTCTTTGCGGATTTTGACAGTAAATTCCATTTCTTTGCAGATTTTGCTGCTAAAATCCGTTCGCTGCGGATTTTTACGCTAAACTCCATTTCGCCGCGGATCTTGATGCTAAACTCCGTTCGCCGCGGATCTTGACGCTAAACTCCGTTCGCTGCGGATTTTGACGCTAAACCCGTTCGCTGCGGATTTTTACGCTAAAAAACGTTCGCGGCGGATTTTGAAGCTAAAAAACGTTAGCTGCAGATTTTTATGCTAAACTCCGTTAGCTGCGGATTTTGCCGCTAAACTCTGTGTGCTGCAGATTTTGCCGCTAAAATCCGTTCGCTGTGGTTTTTGCCGCTACAATCCGTTCGCCGCGATTTTTGTGGCTATACACCGTTTCGCCGCGGATTATGACGCTAAACTCCGTTGCGCTGCGGATTTTGACGCTAAACTCCGTTTCGCTGCGTATTTTGACGCTAAAATCCGTTCGCCGCGGATTTTGACGCTAAACTCCGTTTCGCCGCGGATTTTGACGCTAAATTCTGTTTCTAAACTCTCTTTCTATGCAGATTTTGCCGCTAAAATCCGTTTGCTGCGGATTTTGATGCTGAACTCCATTTCGCTGCGGATTTTGATGCTAATCTCCGTTCGCTGCGGATTTTGACGCTAAGATCCAATTCTGTCAGACTCAAACACGTATCTAACACATAGCAGTGTGATTTACATTGCTTTTAATATGAAACAAGTATCGTGTTCAGACGAGTGATCTCTGATGTTTGTCATTGCATCTTTCGGATCCATCTTTCGGATCCGTTCCACGAATTGACATCGATTCTTGATCCGAAAGACGCAGCAGGAGCCCTATTATAAACTATAGGGAGTGAACCTGCTGCATCCAACACGCATCCAAACACGCAGTAGCTGCATGTTGAACCAACACGGATCCATGAATGCAATAATGTACATCTCCTTTTGTAGGCGGAGTCACACCCAATGGCTTGATTTATGCAGACGTTAAAAACCAGACTTCAAGACAAGCAAAAAATGTGCCAAAAAAACGGCCGTTTTTTTCAACAGGTTTGACCGTCAGGGGACAAAAAATTAAGTTTTCTGAAAGTTTTTAGGATTTGGTTTTCAGGTGTTTTTTTGTCCACTGCAGGAGAGACACAGCCCAATGTTGACATGTGAATTAGACTAATATTAGTTCTTGGGGTCTATGGACCTTGGCCACCTGTGGATACCTGTGAACAGGGATGCAGACATATACTGTGGCGTTCCTTCTGCATATCCATAGTGAAATAGACTAAGGGGATGTGCACACGGCGTCTTTGAATCCGCTTTTGGATCCGTGTTGAGTCCGAAAAGTGCATCCAAAAATGCAGCGTCTTTCGGATGCAAAGCGCAGCTGAGTGTTTGGATCCGCGTCTTTTGGACCAAGAATTGACGTGTCACTTCATGGAATGGATCCGAAAGATGCAGTGAGACACACATCAGAGATCACTCGTCTGAACGCCGATGCGTGTTTCTAATAAACTCCAATGTATAATCACACTGCTGTTTATTAGATAAAGGGCTTGGGTCCGTCTGGGGACTGACAGACACATATCCAAAAGCTTATGTAACACGGAGTCAGAGACGCCGAGTGAACAGACCCTAAATGTAATCACAATCTCACTCTGATTATTCCTTTTTCAGCTATGGATACATAGCAGCTCTGTATGGTTTCCTCAGTCACCAACAAAACGGAGTCTACAATCCACCTCCCCCCCTCCTTATGCACACAGGGGAGGGGGAGGCATGTGAGGTCACCACCAGACCAGCCCATATTTACAGCAAGACGTAATTCATGATCTTTGTACATGAGGAAAACTCTTTTTTTCTTGGATGTGCTCCCTCTGGTGGCTAAGAGTGGGAAACCTTGAAAATTATTATGCATTTTTAATATTTAGCACCAATTGAATGAAATAAAAAATATACTAAAAATTAAAACAAAAATGAACACATAATATTTCATCAACAAAAAAAAAAAATATTTGATGACTGATTCCCTTTAAGAGGGCAAAACTGACCAAAAAACTGAAGGGGGAATGGAGCCTTATAAAGTCATGGCAGCGACAGCTGGAAAAAAACAAGCTGAGGGCTCAGGTGGCAACATCAGTGACAGAGTGTGGAGGGCACGGCGGCAGCCACAGCGCAGATGAGGTAGAGAGTGGCACAATGACATTTGGAGGTGGCAAAAAAATGAGTATGCCACACAGTGGCACAATGCACAGTGTGGAGGTGACGGCGGGCAGCCACAGCAGCGCATGAGGTCAGACAGTGGCACAATGCATTCTGGAGGGGCAAAAACAGGAGTAGGCCACAGAGTGGCACAATGACAGAGAGTGGAGATGACGGTGGCAGCAGCATGAGGTCAGAGAGTGGCACAATGACACAGTGTGTAGGTCACGGCAGCAGCAGCATGAGGTCAGAGAGTGGCACAATGACATTCTGGAGGTGGCAAAACAGTAGTAGGCCACAGAAATGTACAATGACACAGTGTGTAGGTCACGGCAGCAGCCACAGCAGCAGCATGAGGTCAGACAGTGGCACAATGACAGAGTGTGTAGGTCACGACAGCAGCCACAGCAGCAGCATGAGGTCAGACAGTGGCACAATGACATTCTGGAAGTGGCAAAAACAGGAGTAGGCCACAGAGTGGCACAATGAAACAGTGTGTAGGTCACGGCAGCAGCCACAGCAGCAGCATGAGGTCAGACAGTGGCACAATGACATTCTGGAGGTGGCAAAAACAGGAGTAGGCCACAGAGTGGGACAATGACACAGTGTGTAGGTCACGGCAGCAGCCACAGCAGCAGCATGAGGTCAGACAGTGGCACAATGACAGAGTGTGTAGGTCACGGCAGCAGCCACAGCAGCAGCATGAGGTCAGACAGTGGCATAATGACATTCTGGAGGTGGCAAAAACAGGAGTAGGCCACAGAGTGGCACAATGACACAGTGTGTAGGTCACGGCAGCAGCCACAGCAGCAGCATGAGGTCAGACAGTGGCACAATGACATTCTGGAGGTGGCAAAAACAGGAGTAGGCACAGAGTGGGACAATGACACAGTGTGTAGGTCACGGCAGCAGCCACAGCAGCAGCATGAGGTCAGACAGTGGCACAATGACAGAGTGTGTAGGTCACGGCAGCAGCCACAGCAGCAGCATGAGGTCAGACAGTGGCACAATGACAGAGTGTGTAGGTCACGGCAGCAGCCACAGCAGCAGCATGAGGTCAGACAGTGGCACAATGACAGAGTATGTAGGTCACGGCAGCAGCCACAGCAGCAGCATGAGGTCAGACAGTGGCACAATGACACAGTGTGTAGGTCACGGCAGCAGCCACAGCAGCAGCATGAGGTCAGACAGTGGCACAATGACACAGTGTGTAGGACACGGCAGCAGCCACAGCAGCAGCATGAGGTCAGACAGTGGCACAATCACATTCTGGAGGTGGCAAAAACAGGAGTAGGCCACAGAGTGGCACAATGACAGAGAGTGGAGGTCATGGCAGCAGCAGCATGAGGTCAGACAGTGGCACAATCACATTCTGGAGGTGGCAAAAACTGGAGTAGGCCACAGAGTGGCACAATGACAGAGAGTGGAGGTCAAGGCAGCAGCAGCATGAGGTCAGACAGTGGCACAATCACATTCTGGAGGTTTCAAAAACAGGAGTAGGCCACAGAGTGGCACAATGACACAAAGTGGAGGTAACGGCAGCAGCAGCATGAGGACAGACAGTGGCACAATGACATTCTGGTGGTGGCAAAACAGTAGTAGGCCACAGACTGGAACACTGACAGAGAGTGGAGGTGACAGCGGCAGCAGCATGAGGTCAGACAGTGGCACAATGACAGCGTGTGTAAGTCAAGGCAGCAGCCACAGCAGCAGCATGAGGATAGACAGTGGCACAATGACACAGTGTGTAGGTCACGGCAGCAGCCCACGCAGCAGCATGAGGTAGACAGTGGCACAATGACATTCTGGAGGTGGCAAAAACTGGAGTAGACCACAGAGTGGCACAATGACAAAGAGTAGAGATGATGGTGGCAGGAGCAACAGTATGAGGTCAGAGAGTGGCACAATGACACAGTGTGGAGGTCACGGCAGCAGCCACAGCAGCAGCATGAGGTCATAGAGTGGCACAATGACAGAGTGTTGAGGTGGGTGGCAATACCAGTCCCTGGTAAAGATGTTGGGTGGCAGATGGAGAAACTGTCAGCAGATGTGTGGCATCAGGCGGGTGGCGGCATCAGAATAGTGGCTGAGGCAGGTAGTTTGAACCCAGACTCATTTCTCACAGTTTGGGTAAGGCGTCATGGCTGATGTAGTCTGACGCCTAAGGCATTGGTGTATGGAAATCCTGGCCGATCCATGCCTGATTCATCTTGACAAAGGTCAGTCATTCCACATTTCCCGTGGACAAGCGGGTTCTCCTTGGGGTAACGATGGCCCCGCCGCACTGAACACCCGCTCTGATGCCACACTACTGGCCGGGCAGGACAGCTTCTCCACTGCAAACTCGGCAAGTTGCGGCCACACATCCAGTTTGGCTGCCCAGTAGTCCAGCGGATATTCTAACTGGGGTGGCAGAGTGCTGTCCAAGTAGGCCACCACCTGTTGGTTCAGGGTCTGCTCCAGTCCTGCTGCTGCTGCTGCTGGTGACTGCCCTCCTCACTAGGCGGGTGAGGAAGTGCTCATCAATGACTCCAGACTTAAGTTGCTGCTGAGGAGTTTGGTACTGCTCCTACCCCCCACCTTCCCCAGCAGCCGCGGCAGTAGTAGTGAGCGCTGAAGACCCCGCGGTCAGACCTGTCGAAGAGGGACGATGCCGCACATAGGCAGCGGCCAACTGACTATGGAGGATTTCCCTATAGTATTTGAGTTTGTCCTCCCTCTCAATAGTGGGAAAAAGGCCCCCATTTTGGACCAGTATGCGGGGTCCAATAGGGTGGAGAGTCAGAAGTCATCCCTCTGCCAGATGCTGACTATTCGGCTGTCACTACCCAGGAAAATCAGATGCTGTGGGCCATCTGCACAAGTGACCGAGGGGCTCCTGCCTCCATCTCCAATGTATACTCCCACATTTGCTTGCGGGTCATCTGCCTCGTCTTCCTTTCATCTCATCTACCTCCTCCAGATGCTCCTGCTCTTCCTCTCTTGTCACCGGGGTAGAAAATCCACTCATTTCACCAGACAATGCAGCGCAGAAGCTCCAATGTCCTCCTCCTCCTCCATTTCAGTCCCCACCGGACTCATGTGGCCACAAGATGTAGTCGCCACATCTCCAGTCCCCTGCCCAGACAGATTTTTCAGCATCTGTTCCAGGACAGGAAGCAGTGGAATGACGTTATTCATCCCGTAGTCCTGGCGACTGACAAATAACGTCGCCTCTGGGAATGGCCTAAAACAAACGGCAGGTGTCAGCATGAGCTGCCACTGGCTAACATAAATGTTACACTGGGGAGTACTTCTGTCTGCCTGGATCATCAAAAAATAGTTAATGGCCTTTCTCTGTTCATACAGTCGGTCCAACCTGTGCAAGCTGGAATTCCAACGGGGGGACACATTGCATATCAGAGTGTGTTGGGGGAGGCCGTTCTGCCGCTGCAACTCGAGGGGGGTGTTCCTGGCTTTGTAGGAATGGATGAAGTGCTTTGCACAGTTTCCCTGGCCATTTTCAGAATCTTCTGAAGATCGGTGGAAGACTTTCAGGAACCTTTTCACAACCAGATTGAACACGTGCGCCATGCAGGCGCATGGACCATCCCTCTCGGTGCAGCGGGGACACCTGTTCCTCCCATTGTCCATCACCATGGTTCCAATTTGCAGTCGGTGCGGAGAAAGCCACACATCGATTCTTGCTGCATGACGCGGAGCAGTTCCTCCCCTGCGTGACTTCGTTCGCCGAGGCAAGCCAGGTGTAAAAACTGTGTGACACCGCGTGCCCTACACATGTGGTATGATGGAGCAGTACTTGGGGGAGGTGAGATGGTGGTGGTGGAGGAGGAGGAGGAGGAAGGCCCTTGGCGAAGGAGCCGCATTTTTGACAACGTGGGGAGAAAGCGGCGTCCCTGTCCAAGTTGTTGGTGTGCCTGGGCAGGAAGCACATTGCCCCAATGGGCCGTAAAGGACTGTACTGGCCCTGACCGTAGTTACCAGCTCCAGACGTCCGCGCTGCCGGGCACCTTGGAACAAACCGATAAGCTCAAGGATGACCCACCTTCTGTTCTACATATTTATGAAGTGCTGGTCCCTGCCTTTTTGGAAAAGAATTTACGGCTTGGAACTCTCCATCTCGGCTCGGCACAAGCCATTAGTTCTCTGAAGGGTTGCGAGCCCAACCATTTGGAAAGGGAGGGACTGCAGTCCAAAAACCCTTGGACAGGAGCACAGTCAGCTGCTGCACCTTATGATGTAGACGCATACTGTTGTCTCTTTGCAATCGCCTCGCTGAACGACTTGCTGGCGCCATGATAGCGAGGAGCAGGAGCATCTGGACCGGGAGATGATGTCAAAGAGAAACAGGGTCCCTTCTGAGAGGTGGTGGGCCTTGACTGGGTGCAATGGCACGCGTGCCACTGGGCGCTGCTGCTGCTGTTGCTGCGGCGGCAGGATGGACCACCACATCTGAGCCACGTTTCTCCCAGGCCACCGGATGGTGACGCTGATGTGTTGACGCAGGGCTGTGGGGCCAACTTTAGCTCCCTGGCCACCTCACTTTTTTGCTTACGATTCTTACATATACCCATATTCGGCTCCTCGGTGTCTTAGCAAAGAAACTGCCACACCGCCGAGTATCGGATTTTACCGCCAACGCTCCGCACTGAGTGACTACTGCCGCCGCTGCCTCGCTGAGCCTCTGTGCCGATACTTTCTTGGACCTGCGAAGCGGGTTTTTTACCCGTAGCGCTTGGCTCCCGACCTCACACTGCTGCTATCCTGCTGACTAACGGACACGAACCACTTCTTTCGGCTGCGCTGCTGCCTGACTCGCAAGCTGAAGCCCCCTTCTCCTTTACGATGATGAAGCCCTTGCCTCACCCCGGGTCCCAAGTGCGGTCGGTAAAATCATCATCTATTTGTGTTTCATCGTCACTGCTGTCCTCATCACCTGTCTTGGTATGCAGAGGCTGACCCCTCACAACATGACCTCCCATGCCACTCTCAACATCTATACTTTGCCGCCTATTGCAAGAAGCAGGGGATATTGTTCCCATTTCTTCGCTGCCAAGTAGATGCTGACTGCCCTCCTCAAATTGTTCATCCTCGCTAAATAGTGGTGCTGAGCCCAGACCACATAGTAGATCTCTGGCTGAAGGAACCGGATGGGACAGAGGCGGGCTGAGGACAGGTGAGGGCCGCTGACCCGCTCCCGGGCCATGCCAACTAAGGGTTGTGTCTGACGTTCCCACCGACTCTTTACTGGGGTTGTCAGATGTCATCTGGGAGGAAGAGGATGACCTAGTCAACCAATCAGGAACCATTGGGTTGCTGAACAACACACGGCCGCTAGATGACAGCGGCACCTATGCTTACGTTTTCAAAGTATATATTAGATGTGCACAGCCTTTTACATTTTGTAGTCTATTTGGGAGATGGCAATCTCATTGGCTTGCTGCACTCAACCACCTCTCTTAAATCCGTGCAGGTTAATTCAATTGCAGGTTCCTATCACTCCTGGGGAAGTGGCAGTCTGAATGGACTCCTAGCAAGGTAACATGTTTTAGTGTAGGGACTCACCTGCTCTGGGAACCCCTTGACGTGTTGGGAGGTGAGCTTAATACAATCTTTGATCAAATACTGTAAACTAAGAGTCCCAGGTTTTCATATTTTCCTTAGCTGTAAAGCATTTCCTATATTCCTATATAACTTGAGGTTTTACTTAGTCTTTAGTGTGCCACTGATTTATGTATTAGGTGGCCTTACCGAGTGACCCCTGCTGCGACGTCCCCTTGCTGTGCTGCGACCTGGGCCTGTTCCAGGAATGTTTGTGCCTCTGCCACTCGCAGGTGCAGAGCCTGCCACCTCTCTGTCTGACATACTGTTTGTTCTAAAATGTACAGACACTGTTTGATGAAGATATCTGTATATGATAAATACACACCATGTATTTGACTCCAAATGAACCCACTAAGAAGCTTGGTAACCCTTGGATATAAATTGCGCTCCACAAATGGGCAGGAAAAATTGACTTGTATGTGCTGTTTAAAAACTCTGTATAAAAGCACAAACAGGCTTAATTAACCTTCGGACATGAATTATGCTACAGAATTTCTTCGGTGACGGTGAAAAACAAAGTTTCTTTTACTGAGTACAACTGCAGAACAACGCTTAATTAACCCCTGGATGTAAATTGCGCAAAAGAATTGAGCAGCCAAAAATGAAGTGGTATTTGTATTGTAAAAACGCTGTTTCTTTAAATGAATACAACAGGAACTGGCTTAGATCCCCCTTGGATATTCAATGTGCTGTGAGCAGATAGCATTAAAATGTATATGCAGCTGCACTGGACGCACACTGGACTTCAGATCCAATACCCCAAAAAATCAGAAATAGAACATTAAGAGAACAGTCTCTGAGACAAGCTGAGACACCCCACAGAAATCGCTGTATAAAAATCAGTTCTTCAGTGAGAGCTATCACAATCAGCCGCGGCAGCACCTTCCCTGATGAGCACAGTGAGAGCGGTATGAGCTCCCAGCGTCGCGCTCGGACTTATATAGTGCGGTGACGTCACAGAATCCCGCCGGTCTCTGATTGGCTTCATCTCTGCACATGTCATGCAGGCTATGCCCTTCTTCCTCCCAGAGTGCTTTGCCCCATGTAGCGCCATGTGCTCGCAGCCATTTTATCAATCAAAAGCACACTTCGTTCACCCGAAGTACCCCAAAGTTCGACTTAGTTCCGAACCGAAGTTTTCCTGAAATTCTAAACGAAGTCCACTTCGTTAGAATCAATTCGCCCATCTCTAATTATAAGCAGGGATTTAAATGAATAAAAAGCAAGATCTATTAAACCTTTCCCTACAAAACTATGTATCAATCAGTTATTCTCTTCCTGCTCTTTAACCTGCTGCGAGTGTGACCGGTTCCCTTTGAGTGAATAATGTGAATTACTCAATTATAATCACAACTTGCTAAACAGTCAGCTTTATTAATAAAAAATGAAAGGGAACAAAAATAAATAATCTTCCTATAGTGAGAGCTTGTGAGCCATAAAATTCTCTAGCTCAGTACCAGATAAGAAATTGGAGTAGGTCCAGCGTCTTATGAAGGTCAAATCCAATTTATAAGCAATGCACAGGAAAATAAAAATGACTGGACAGAGCAACTGATGCGTTTCACGCCTTAACAAACAGGCCCTTAGTCATAGGAAATTATAACCATGACACACACTCTATTAAATAGTGGTAATTAACAATGAAACTCATTACACCTGAGTGTCTATATAGAGTAGCTGGAGAAAGACCGGAAACGGTATAAACGTTACATCTTTAAACATTGAGGGCCACAAGCATGAAATTTGGCGTTTAAACGCCAAATTTCATGCACATTATAGTGGCCTAGGATGCGCCTGATTTTTGAACCTGCTCTACTGCAGGTCATAAATCAGGCGTATTCTATCGCTAGGACGATATTTCTGGCTCAGGGAAACCAGTTTAAAAGTGCTCTTCCTGTTCCAGCAGTAATGCACCTGGATTTGTTATAAATGTGTAGCTTCGTATGGCTCTAGTGCGCCCCACCTCCCGAAGGCCCTCAAAATCAGGCGCTTTACAAAGTGCCGCGGGAGCTCTGTAATGTGCCAGATAATGGCGTAAGGGAGGGATTTCACTAATGCAAACGGGCCCCATTCATACATGCCGTCGTTTAAATGTACCAATATTGTACTTTCGAATCCTGTCTATTGTTAAGTCCATATGGTTGCCTGGTATTGACGGAGACTATCCAGAATAACTATTTAAAAGTTTGGGTTAATGAGTTTCCCCCCCCATTAACCCTCTCAATACTTTGCACTTGTAAAGAGTCTGTTTGGCCTACATGTGCCAAAGAGTGCCAAATGTGACAATGTCGGGAAACTGCAGATCTGAATGAGAGCTGTCGGAGATATGTCTCCTGATCAAGTCTTTTAATTTGCATGTAGTACACCCGATTTACTGAACTCAGCAGGACACACAGGAAACTACATACACCAGCGTGCATTGCAGTTAATATAGCGTTTCATATTATATGACATTCTATTCACAAAAGAAGAAATGGAGAGATGGAGACCGAAAAAATTAAACTGCAACAGACGCATTTGTGGGATCCGCATTTCTATGTACCCTTGTAATGAAGCTATGACACCTGTATTTAAGAGCTGTAAAGTTGAAGAAGCCCACAGCATGCAGATGTCCATAAAAATAAGATGGTACCACACAAGAATATACAGTGAGGTGATATCACAGGTAAGGAATGCTGACGCGTTTCGAGCCACTACTGGCTTTTACCAAGTGTAAAAAAAAAAAAAAAAAAAAAGTAACAGTTCTCCCTTCATGGGATTTAAAAAAAAACAAGTAAAAAACATAAAAAGTGTAAAAAAATAAATAAAATAAAAATAAATATTTAATAAAAAATAATTGGTGCATACATTACACACACAAAAAACCTACACATACTAGGTATCCACACGACCGTAATAATCTGTAGAATTAATATAACAAGTTATGAAGTGTGAAATGTGAATGGTGTAAAAAAATGTAAAAAAACAAAACAAAATTTTAAAAAAATTTATTTTTTTATAAGTGAACTTAAACTATTCCCCCATGATGTACAACTCGTCTCAAATAAAACGAGGCCTCATACAACTGCATCATTGAAAAAATAAAAAAGTTACAACTGTTAGGCCTCGTTCACACGGCTTATTTTGGGACAGATTTCAGCCGTACTGCGTGCCGGATTTGCGTTCCAATACGGCTGGAATACGTCCCAGGCATTACGGTAATCCACAGTTCTCATAGAGACCTATGGATTACGTCTCCTCTCCCCGCTCGGCGAAGTGACATGCACATTATTTACGGCGTGTACGCACCGTGAATAATGAGTGTCTATGGGGCCGGCGAGCTGCCGGCCCCCCCCCCCCGCCCCACCCCCACTGCACGGCAGCCGGCGTAATTGCGGGGCGAAATCCGGCCCCGCAATTACGCCGGCAATAAGCTGTGTGAACCTTGCCTTAAAATGCAAGGAGGCAAGAACTAAAAAAATGTGCTGGTCATTAACTACAGGTGTTCGGCTTAAGGGGTTAAAAGCGAAATATTCTAAATATTGTAGTGCGGAAACCCTATTAAGGTGTAAAGACAAACAATGGGAATAGGGTACAAATTAAGGACTGCCCCTCATAAACAGTGATACTAGGGAGGTACAGCTATTTGTCCTGCACCAATATGTGCAAAAATAATTACAGAAACCAGTTACAGAAGGCGACTTACCATAGACTTTCAGATCGTAGCTTTCCCACATCGGTGGTGCATCACTAGTAATATATGCAGCCATAGTATATTCCCCCTGATCGCTGTATGTGATGTTCTTCAGTATCAGGGATCCATTTACAAACATTTGGCATCTTCCCACAAATGGAGATAAGCATAAAGATGGCGACTCAGGATGGATTTGTGCAACTGGACTGTTCTGAAAACTCCATGATATAAGTCCATTCATTTGGATTGTCACAGACACATCCAATGATACAGATCCCCCTAGAGCTCCATTCACCAGGGAAGGAGCAGATGTGGCAACTGTACAGGATAAAGAAGAGTAGACGTCTATAAAGTTTGTGTTAGGAATTGGATTTTTAGAGGGAGGCCGCACGGAGCGGCTGGTGATGCGGTGCTTGAGGTTTTCTAATAAGTTGATAATTGCTGCAAATTTTGTCAGGTAAACCATTACCAGGAGCCAGGCTCGGACTGGCCCACAGGGGAATAGGGCAAACCCCCGTTGGGCCCCTGAGCATGGTAGACCTAAAGTTGTTTTTTATCTCCATATACATTCTCAGATGAGGCAAAAAAGCATAGAAAGAATGGCAAAAAGCAAGAAGCAGAGTATAGGAGTCATTTACAATCATTTACAGTAGATAAGGGTGGGCCTCTAAAATAAACTCCACCGGTGGTCCCTTAAAAACTTAATTGGTGGGCCCCCAGTGTCAACGCCACCTGTGGGCCCTAGGCACCCCAGTCTGACACTGCCAGTAGCTATTAACAATCTCTGTGTTGGGAGGAGGCTGGTGACGGGTATGAAGGCAGTGTGGTGGGTGGCTCAGTGCCATATCCAAGGCAACCCCGGATGAAGTGAAGATTATGTTCCTCAAGGGCCTACATTTCTCTTCACACAAATTTCAAACTAATTTTCATTATGCAGGAGGGACATAATCCTCACTTGTTTATTCAGGGGGACAACAGGTTGCCCTTACCCCAGACTGACTGCCCAGTAATGATCGGGCAGAATGTTGCTATATTTCTCTGATCGATAATAGAGAGCACTGTGCAGCTATACAGTTACAGCTGCACAGTGATCTCCATCCTCCCTGCAGTCATCTCTATCTGTTTTTAACATTATAGGATTTATAGAGGAACCATGAGATCACAAAAAAGTGTGTGTGAAGGAGATGCTGGCCACATGTATGAAACGGTTTTCGGCTAAAACTCACTTTTTTGCCCATAGGTTTCTATGGGGAAAATAGTGAGTTTTAGACCAAAACTGTTTCATACATGTGGCCCAAAGGGTGGATACACTATAGTTTTTTCCGCAGAATATAATAGTAGCATCAAGGGGCAGATAATTCCTTCCATCAATTCATCCATCCACCCATCTATCCATTCACCCATTCACCTATCCATCCATTCATCCATCCATTCACCCATCCATCCACCTGTTCATCCATCCATCCATCCATCCATCTGTTTATCCACCCATCCATCCACCCATCCATCCACCCATCCATCCATCTGTTCCCCCCTCCATCCATCTATTCACCTATCCATCTATCCACCCATCCATCCATTCACCCATCCATCCATCTGTTCCCCCATCCATCCATTCACCCATCCATCCATCTGTTCCCCCATCCATCCATTCACCCATCCATCCATCTGTTCAACCATCCATCCATTCACCCATCCTTTCATTCACCCATCCATTCATTCACCCATCCATCCATCTGTTCCCCCATCCATCCATTCACCCAACCATTCATTCACCCATCCATTCATTCACCCACCCATTCATTCACCCATCCATTCATTCATTCACCCACCCATTCATTCACTCATCCATTCATTCACCCATCCATCCATCTGTTCCCCCACCAATCCATTTATTCCCCCATTTACCCATCCATCCATTTATCTATCCATTCATTCTCCCATCCTTCTGTTTCCCCATCCATCCACCTATCCATTCATCTATTCCCCATCCATCCATCCATTCACCCATCCATCCATTTATCCATTGATTCATTAATTCACCCATCCATCCATCCATTCACCCATTCACCCATCCATCTGTTCCCCAATCCATCTATTCCCCTATTCATCCATTCACCCATCCATCAATCTGTTCCCCCATTCATCCATCCATACCCCTACCAACCATCTATCCATCCATCCATTCTCCCATCCATCCATCCATTTCTTTAATCCATCCATTGATCCATCCTTGATTCACCCATTCATCCATCCATTCATCCATCCATCCATCCATCCATTCATTCATTCACCCATCCATCCATCCATCCATCCCTCTGTTCCCGCATTCATTCATTCATCCATCCATCCGTCCATCCATTCTCCCATCCATCCATCCATTTCTTTAATCCATCCATTCAACCATCTATTCATTTGTGCATCCATTCATTCACCCATCCATCCATCCATTCATTCATCCATCCATCCATCCATCCATCCATCCATCTGTTCCCCCATTAATTCATCCATCCATCCCTTCACCCATCCATCCATCCATTCACCCAATCTGCGGCCAGACAGTCAGACTGGAGAAATTAGATATATTATTTTTCAGATGTGGCCAGGATTCCCATTCCACCAGTGACTTTCCTCTTACGGACGTTAGGCAGGAGTGTGTGATATGAGTCATATGCACCATATTGGACAAAAAGTATAAGCATTTTACCTGGTTTATCAAAGGATAACACACAGCTTGACCTTCTCCCTAGCTGATCTCCATTACAGGTCAGATTGCTCTTGTGGATTTTACTGGAAGAAGTTACATCTCTGAACACCTGATGAGTGCTGGTATATTGTCCACCATTGAGTATCATGCTGACATTGGCTGCAGGGTTTCCTCCTGGCCAGGAACAGCCGTACTGCACACCCTGGTTATACAATAGTTCAGTACAGAGGATATTTCCGTCCGGAGACCCTGAGACATACAAAAAATATTTTAAGTAAGAATATATTTGTAACAAGTAACACAACACTGGTAGGATTTTGACACTAGAACTGTAGTGAGGTTTAAGGTTAACCAGGAGATAGATAGTTTTATTTTAGATATGAGATACACAGACAGAGAAAGATAGATAGATAGATAGATAGATAGATAGATAGATAGATAGATAGACAGATAGATAGGAGATAGATAGATAGATATAGAAAAAAAGAAGGAGGTCAAAAGAAAAAGGCGCACAATAGTGAAGATAGATAGATATGAGATAGGTATGAGAGAGATATGAGATAGAAAATGAGATAGATAGATAGATAGAAAAGAATAGATAAAATAGATAGATAGATAGATATGGGAAAGATAGATATAGAAACAAAGGAGGAGACAAAAGAAAAAGGCGCACAATAGTGAAGAGTGTAGCGATTAGAGAAATACAGACAACAGATAATAAATCTGCTAACCTGGTTCAGTTGTGCTCAAGGGTCGAGGCACAACACTCTTATAGGCAAATAGAATTAAATTCCACGGAGCGATCCAAGGTACACGGCAGCCAGCGGTCCTTCTCTCGCTGTAGATACGGTACAGCGAGTTGAATAAACAAAAAATTGTAAAAGCAAAAATGAAGGAGTAGCGGCGCACGTATCACTATGAATCCCTAAGACACTTCAATATTTTATGAAGTGTTTAACTTTATTAAAACTAGTGAGCGAGAATTCTCAGCAACACCAATAAAAAACAATCGGACACATACGAGGGGCCCTTTCGCTTACATTGCCCAAACTGGCGCTTCATCAGAGGCATGACAGGAAGAAACAGTTTCCGGAATTTATCATGATACATTGTTTCAGATTGGATAAAATGTATGTCAATCAAAATGAAGCCTCATCATGCCATCACCTGGACCATCATCATCTCTCATCACAGATGTATAATTATTATCCCCTGATGAACTATATTTGGGGAAACGCTCGGGACTTATGTCTGTGTTCTTTATGTATGTTACTGTATAATTTAGTTAGTTAGGGGGGAGTCGCTGAGGAGTGGGGTCACCCTTTTCGGGGTGAGTGCTCTATCTGGATAGGACTAAGTATAGTGATAGCGATAGTGCTTTTTCTATTATATGGGATAAAACTGGCCCAATGGGGCAACGGAGTCTACTGTGACAAAGGGCTTCAGACGGAGTTTTTTACCACATTTTCCTCCCTCTTATAGGGGCACTCCTCCCTGCTAATAGGTATTTTGTACAATGTCCTTTTTGCTGTGATTAGCTAGACATTGTCCATTTGCTTTTGTACTGATATACACCGGGTACTTTATACATATACTGTACAGTTGCATATTTGTATAGTGGCTATATGTGTGAGGCCATTTTTATATATAAAGGATAATTATTTTAATTTCAATCCATTAAAGATTATTGTTTTAGGAATTTTTCTTTTGATCTGTGAGACGGTTTTCTATATTCCTATTATCTCTTTTTTCTGTGAGTTGTCAATCAAAATAAACAGAGTAATGCCACTCCATGAAGGGAGAAACACAGAATGGAACTTCTTAAACAGATTCATATCAAGTTCTCCAACACAGAGGCCTTGGTAAAAACCGTATCTTAAATGTATTCACCCATAAAATTATCATAAAAAGCACATAAAAAATAATAAATATACTATATATCTACTGGATTCCAATTAATACAATAAACAATCTACATATCAAGGTATTGCACAAGACCCTATCAGAAAAATAAACCAGTTCTAGATAGTAGCTATAGCAAAAAAATTGGGTTCGGCACATATTAAAAATTCAATTCGTCCACTTTAATGTATAAATTTCTACTATTTCGTTAAGGCCCCTTTTGGTTTGTAACAGTTTAAGTCTGTACATCCAAAAATTTTCCCCTTTTTTGGGGCACTTTTGGAAACATTGGACAATCGCTAGATATTTGATCAATAGAAAAATTTGTTACAGAAAAATTTTGCATATGTTTTTTTCTCTGAATGTCTGGGTACACTCTGTCTTAAACCCCTTTTTTTTTTACCGGCCCTATGCCTTTTTAAACTTAGTGTAAGGGGGAATTGTTTTTCCCATATATTTTATTTTACAGATGCATGATTAAATAGATGACAAATGGCTTTAAATCCAGATGGTATTTGATACAAAAAATTTTTTTTTTTGATATTAATGTAAATTTTTTTGTTTCCAGTATACTTTACAGCAAAGAAAACCGGACAATTGCATAAAAAACGACCCCCTTTTCAATTCCACATCATCAGCCCTTTAAAAAGGGGTCTATAATACGACAAGGGGGGACAGGTGCAAACTGCGGCCCTCCACTGTTGGGAAAATAAACAACCCCATCAATGCATTTGTATAATCATAACAGTGGCATGATGGGTTGTAGTTTCCCAAAAAACTGAGGCCCATTTGACACCCCTGGACTAGGGCTAAAATGCCTTTCAGATTAGGTGCTCTTCTGAAGACCAAATTGGGTCTCTCAGGAGCTATGGGACCCAAAAATGGGTCTCTTTTAACAAGGTGCCAATGCCTCTGTAAAATGGTTTTAATTTTTTTATGTGCAGTGTTAAATTGTGTTATTAATGCGAATTTAGTATGTTTGTTTTCCTCAGTAGTGTTTTGTTTTCGTTTGCTTACTAAACAGTCTTTTTGTGTCAATACTTTAGTTTTTTCAATAGCATCACTTATTAATTTTTTCGGGTACTGTTTTTCCAAAAACCTTTTTTCAAGTAGAGAAGATTGCCCTTTGAAGGTTTCATTCTCTGTGCAGTTTTTACGTAATCTTCTCATTTACCCATAAGGAATATTTTTTAACCAGGGTTTGTAATGGGCACTAGAAACAATTAATAAAACTATTAGTATCTACTTCTTTGAAAAAGGTGGAAGTAATAAATCCATTACTACTGGTAGAGATTTTTAGGTCTAGAAATTCTATTTCCTGATAATTAACGTGTGCTGTAAAAGAAATTCCCCAATTATTTGAATTTAAGTGAGATAAAAAGTTTTGAATCTCATTAAAATGACCTTTCCAAACAACAAACAGGTCATCAATAAACCTTTTGTACAATAAAACATTATTGTATAGAGGGTAGGAATATATGTAGGTTTCTTCAAACAGACCCATATACAGATTTGCATACACAGGCGCCATTTTAGTACCCATAGCAGTCCGATTCATTTGCCAGTAGGTGGCGCTAACGTATTTAAAATAGTTGTTTTCCAGAATAAATTATACACAGGACAGTAAAAAATTCCTATAGGATTCTTTTATGGAGGGATCTTTTACCAGGAAATGTTTAACACATTTTAAACCGAGACTATGTGTAATGTTGGAATACAGTGATGTTACGTCTAAAGTAATTAATGTACAATTATCCTATATTTTGAGTTCTGATAAAAGAGAAATAAGATGTCCAGAGTCTTTACAGTGGCTACGTAATTCCACTACATACAATTGTAAATGTACATCAACAAATTGAGAAAGATTGCTGGTGGAGAATTTATACCCGCAATTATGGGTCGACCAGGCGGTGTTTTGCGGTTCTTATGAAGTTTGGGGAGATAGTAAAAGAAGGGGGTATAAGGTTCCCTGATAAACAGAAACATTTTAGTATTTTTATCGATGTTACCCTCCAATTATGCATCATCAACAAGTTTATATAGTTCTCGTTTTATTCTAGGGAAAGGATCATGTGCACAGACCGTATAATGAGCAGTGTCCGAAAGAATCTTTAATGCTTCCTCATGGTAATCTAGGTCATTCAGAACCACTATGCCTCCCCCTTTATCCGCTGGTCGGATCACAATCTGATTGTTATGTTTTAAATCCTTCAATGCTTTTTGTTCATCTTTTGTTGAATTAGATCTTTTGTTGAATTTATAGGATAAAATTTGGACTTAGGTTTAAATCCTTTTATTTTATCCTTCTGTGTTTCCCCCTCACTCTCAACGTATGTCGGATTTATGATAAAGTGTCTTGTTAATGTCAGTTTTCGAAGCAAATGATTGAAATCAATGAACAAATCAAAATGTTTGATCCTATCATTGGTAGGACAGAAGTATAAACCCTTAGGCTATGTCTCCCCTGCAGTGGACAAAAAACGACCTGAAAACTAATTGCTAAAAACGTTCATGAAGCTGAGTTTTCTGTCCACTGCCTGTCAAAAGCAGCTGAAAAAACTACCGTTTTTTTGGCGCATTTTTAGTTTTTTGTAGCGTTTTTTTGTAGCGTCTTTGCTCTGCATTTTAATGTATGCACAAATTAAGCCATTGGATGTAAACTACACCCTACAGGTGGAGTTAACATGTTAAGTAGTCACTTCCTTTAGATCACTGTAGCCATTGTGAGCACATTGTCCTTTGTGTGCTGCTGCTGCGTGCTACTACTTTATTAAATTTTGCACAAGATTCTTGCACCAAAATCCACAAAAACCCACATTATCTTTGCATACAGCATGATAACTGTATTAGCGTCAAAATCTGTAAAGAAAAGGATTTTAGCGCCAAAATAAAAAAAAACGCTTTATTGTGCCTAATTCCGTTTAAAAAAACTATTTTTAGTGTCAGAAGCGAGATCACTTTATTAGCGCAAAATTTTTAAAGATATTGATCTCAGCGCCCAAATCCGTAAAGAAACGGATTCTGGCGGCTAATCCGTAAAAAACTTATTTTTTTGGAGTCAAAAGCGAGATCGCTTTATTAGCGCCAAAATCTGTAAAGATATGGATTTTAGCCCCAAAATCCATAAAAAAAATGGATTCCGGCGCCGAAATCCGTAAAAAAAACGTATTTTTTGGCGACAGAAGCGAGATCTTATAACGCAAAATATGTTCAAAGGTTTAGAGCCAAATCCAAAAAATTGATTCTGCTTAAATCCGTAAAAAAACTATTTTTAGCGTCGAAAGAGAATTTATAGCGCCAAAAAGTTCTAAGGATTTAGTACCAAACCGTAAAAAAAAGAGATTGGCATAAATCGTAAAAAAGTTTTTGGCGTCAGAAGCGAGAAACTTATAACGCCAAACTGTAAAAAGATTTTAGCACAATCCGTAAAAAATGATTCTTGTCCAAAATCAAAAAAACGTTTTTTTGGGACAGAAGCGAGATAACTTTATTAGCCGCCAAAATAATGTTAGGAAAAGGATTTAGCACCAAAATCCGTAAAAAAATTGGATTCTGTACAAAATCCGTAAAAAAAACGTATTTTTTGGCGACAGAAGCGAGATCACTTTATAAGCGCCAAAATATGTTCAATAAAGGATTTTAGAGCCAAAATCCGCAAAAAAAATTGATTCTGCCGTTAAAATCCGTAAAAAAACGTATTTTTAGCGTCCAGAGGCGAGTAACTTTTATAAGCGCCAAAATATGTCAAAGTAAAGGATTTTAGTAACCAAATCCGTAAAAAAAAAAGCAGATTCTGGCACTAAAATCCGTAAAAAAAAAACGTATTTTTGGCGACAGAAGCGAGATAACTTTATTAGCGCCAAAATATGTTAAGAAAAGGATTTTATCACCAAAATCCGCAAAAAAAACTTATTCTGACACCAAAATCCATAAAAATCGTATTTTTAGCGAAAAACATATGAATTGTGCAAAAATCGTTAGCGACCAAAGCATGATCATTTTATTACAAAAGGTACAAAAAAGGACACATCGGACACTTGTATGCAAAATTGATAAGATATAAGCTTTATTAACACCAACTATAGGTGGGACTTGGGTCTCCTGGGAGGGTTTTCATTGAAAAAATCGTTGGCAAAAAACGCCGCAAAACGCGCCAAAAAGCATGCCAAAAATCATCGGCGCTTTTCCATAGACTCCTGTAGTAAATTTTCTGCTCTGGCGTTTTTTAGAGCATGTTGCAAAATACGAGCAGTAAAAAAAACGAGCAGAAAAAAGCAGCTCAGTGTAGACAGCGGGACGTTTTTACAATAGAGTCTATGGGAGATGATTACAGTCGTTTTTACAGCGTTTTTAGAAAACAAAAAAATCTGAAAAAAAGGAAGTTTTTATGTGCAGTGTATAAAGATCCTAGATAGAAGATTGTTTTATGAACTGGTAAGTTAATAATTAGACAAATTAAGAATCCCTACTTGGGAAATGTCAGATATTATAGGTTTTGATGTTAACTTTTTGGTTCCAGGCATTCTTTTTTTCCTAGTGGTTCCTCCTCTGGAACCTCTATGGAACCTTTTCTTTTTAATTTGTTGGGTGTTCCCTTTATTTTGATGCACTGGCTTGAAGTTGATCTCCTCTCTAAAAAAGACGAGGGTATCTCACAATTTTGTGTGGAAGTCATATTTAATAAATCTATACTTTCAGTAGAGGTGTCATGGACTGTGAATTGTAATATTCTGGGTGAAAATGGTTCTGATAGAAATGAGTCCTGATTATCATGTTTCTTTTTATTGTATTCTTTTTTAATTTCATCAAATTTTTCTCTAATGTATCTCGCTTTTACTGCTAATTCAACCTTAGATGGAAGAGAAACATTCAGGTTTTTAGGGGTGCATTCCACAGATGAGGTATTGATAATATTGAGTGAACAGTTGGGTTAATGTCTATTTACAACTGGTTCTATTTCACGGGACATTTATTATTTTTTATGTCCTTTTTATTATATATTATGGGTGAATACATTTAAGATACGGCTTTTACCTCAATGCCTCTGTGTTGGGAGAACTCGATATGGATCTGTTTAAGTAGTTCCATTCCATTCTATGTTTCTCCCTTCATGGAGTGCCATTACTCTGTTCATTTTGATTGACATACATTTTATCCAATCTGAAACAATGTATCATGATAAATACCGGTAACTGTTTCTTCTTGTCATACCTCTGATGAAGCATCAGTTTGGGCGTGTAACGCATAAGGCCTTGTATGTGTCCGATTGCTTTTATCTGGTGTTGCTGAGAAATCTCGCTCACTAGTTTTAATAAAGTTAAACACTTCATAAAATACTGAAGTGTCTAAGGGATTCATAGCGAAACGTGCGCCGCTACTCCTTCATTTTTGCTTTTACAATTTTGTAGATAGATAGATATGAGATAGATAGATATGAGATAGATATGAGATAGATATGAGATAGATAGATAGATAGATAGATATGAGATAGATAGATAGATAGATAGATAGATAGATAGATAGATAGATAGATAGATAGATAGATAGATATGAGATAGATATATATGAGATAGATAGATATGAGATAGATAGATAGATAGATAGATAGATAGATAGATAGATAGATAGATAGATAGATATGAGATAGATAGATATGAGATAGATATGAGATAGATATGAGATAGATATGATATAGATAGATATGAGATAGATAGATAGATAGATAGATAGATAGATAGATAGATAGATAGATATGAGAAAGATAGATATGAGATTAGATAGATATGAGATAGATATGAGATAGATAGATAGATAGATAGATAGATAGATATGAGATAGATAGATAGTTGATAGATAGATAGATAGATAGATATGAGATAGATAGATAGATAGATATGAGATAGATGGATATGAGATATAGATATGAGATAGGTGTGATATAGATAGATATTAGATAAATAGATATGAGATAGATAAATAGATATGAGATAGATAGATAGATAGATAGATATGAGATAGATAGATATGAGATAGATACAATTATTTTATATATTACTCACAGTTGATAGTGAGGTTGGCTGCATTGCTGGTCATATTATTTCCCTTGTTGGATGCTGTACAGGTGAAGGGTCCAGTGTCTTTCTTGGAGACGAGGCTGATGGTGAGAGTGGATTTCGGAGGGGAGTCACTCTGAGTAATGTAATATGGGGGGGCAGAGGACACTGGATTTCCATTCAGTCTCCAGGAGAAGGTGATGGCTGAACCCTGAGCTGAGCAATAGAGAGACACCGAGTCCTGTCCTGCCCAGAGCGCTCCTGCTGTGTTACTGGTCAGCGCCACCGCCGAGACCCGAGCTGGAAACAGGAATATGAGGGATGAATAACAACTTGGACAAATCACATGGGCAGATTTCCTATTATAGAGATGTGATAGAGTTTATTCATTACATGAGTTTTCCAAATTTTTTATTCTTTTCCAAAAATAAAAATAAAGTTTCACTTGTTTGCCCGATGTACAATGAGCAGTAAATATTCTTTATGTTGACTAAAAAGTTTTTGTCATGAAGAGATAATGCACTAAAAGCATTCACTTCCAGTAGCATTCCTCGTGATCACTCCATACATATGCACAGCTGGATGAGCGTGCATGTATGTTCCCTGTGGAAGGAGCTCTGGTGGTGACTTATCTCAAGGAAGAACAAAAGGAGAAGGTGTTGAAGTTAAAGGTGTCCAATCCTTTTTTCCTCCCAACACTCTCTGTTGTGGAGAGTCTTGAGGCCACTACAATTCATGCCAGTCAACTGGTCTACCATAGTCATTGGGTTGGGCCAATTTTTCTTTAACATGTGTGGTGCCTTGAGCCACTTAAGAGTAATAAACAAGCATACTTCCCATTTCATCCTAGCACTATAGTACCCGTCTTCTGTCTCTTCGTGCTATTGTGTTTTCAGTTTCTGATCTATAGATATCTGAGAGGAAAATGTTAGAAATACTGATTAAAGGCTGTTTCGGCTCACCTGCAATCAGCTGTAATCTGTCGTGAGTTTAACGAGAGGTCAATTTTCTGCAGCGCTCCCGCAGGAGAAATGAGGCATTACACAATTCTAACCAAAATTATTGGTCTGTTCATGTAATGCCTGGCTGTGTCAGGTCCTACAGGTTGAAAGATGCTGTTCATAGCCCCTTCCATTGATAGAATAACAATAGGATCTTTAAGAATATATAGTTGAAACCATAAGTTTCCATACACTATATAAAAAGCCCCATCTGCAGGTTTTTCTCACTATCTGACATGAAATCAGAATAAACCTTCCCCCGTTTTAGGAACCAAAATTATTTATATTTTCAAAATTGCAGAATAATGAGAGAGAATTTTCTAAGACATTTTTATTACTTTCCGCAAATTCAAAAGTTTCCATACACTAGGATTACTATGTCATTAAACAATTTGGGACAGCCCATATGATGATGTCATGTCTTTGGAGGTTTCTGATTGCTTATTGGCAACATCTGAGTTAATTGGAGACACACCTATGGGAGTTTTTTAGTGCACACCAGCAACACACTATATCTGTGTGTAACATCATGGGAAAGTCTAAAGAAAGCAGCCAAAATAACAAGAAGAAAATTATGGACTTTAACAAGTCTGGGTCATCCTTGGATGCAATTTCCACGTATACACAAGTAAAAACATGATGGGAATGTCCAGTTATCATACCACTCAGTTAGTTGGAGAAACACCTGTGGAAGTATTTTAGAGCACACCAGAAACACACTACTTCTGTGTGTAACATCATGGGAAAGTCTAAAGAAATCAGCCAGGATATCAGGAAGAAAATTATGGACTTTAACAAGTCTGAATCATCCTTGGGTGAAATTTCCAGATATACACAAGTAAAAACAAGATGGGAATGTCCAGTTATCATACCACTCAGGAAGAAGACGAGTTCTGTGTCTCAGAGATGAACGTACTTTGGTCCAACATGTGCATATCATGGGCTGAAAGGCCACTCTGCCAGGAAGAAGCCATTACTCCAATAGAAACATAGAAAAAACAGATTAATGTTTGCAAATGCACAGGAACAAAGACCTACATATTTTAAGACATGTCCTGTGGTCTGACGAAACTTAAACTGAACTGTTTGGCCACAATTACCATTGTTACGTTTGTAAGAAAAGGGAGAAACTTGGAAACCTAAGAACACCATCCCAGCTGTGAAAGCTTGGGAGAAAATGTGTGTTCCAAATGGACAATGAGTGGCCATCACAAAGCCCTGATCTCAATACTATTGAAAATTTATGGACACAGCTTAAAAGGCCGGTGCAAGCAAGGCGACCTCCAAACATGGCTCAGTTACACCAGTTCTGTCAGGAGGAGGGGGCCAAAATTCCTACCAACTATTTTGAGAAACTTGTGGAAAGATCAAAAATGTTTGACCCAAGCCCTACAGTTTAAGTGCAATGCTACCAAATACTCATGAAATGTATGGAAACTTTTGACTTTGCAGAAAGTAATAAAAATGCCTTAAAAATTCTCTCTCTCATTATTCTGGCATTTGGCAAATTGTAGCGGGTGACACCGCGCTCCGACCCGCGGGCGCACCCGTGCCCTCTCCCCGGGGTGCCTGCCGGGGACGGGTAGCGCCTCTGGCCGTGGTACGAGCCGCTGGTGCACTCGCCCTCTGTACTCACCACTCCACGTTCCTGTTCCGTCCACGTCCTCTGCCGGCCGAGGCGCACGCCCGCTCCTAGGGCGCGCGCAAGCTTGTTCTTGTAAATTTAAAGGGCCAGTACGCCGGTAATTGGCTAATTGCCGGGCGCTGCCCCTATATATTGGTTCGGCCCACGGTGCTTCCCTGCTGGATCTATGTTGCCTCGTGCCCTAGAAAAAGCGTTCTTTAAGTGTGTTCTTGCCTTGCCCTGTACCAGACCTCTTGCTACGTTTCTCGACTCCGAACCTCTGCCGCCTGCCCTGACCTTCCTGCCTGCCCACGACTACGGTTCTTGTCTCACGATTCTGTACCTCGCTGCACCTCGGCTGCCACCGCAAGCCCGCCGCGTCAGGGGTAGCGACCTGGTAGAATCCCGCCGCAGCAAGTCCATCCCGCTTTGCGGCGGGCTCTGGTGAAAACTGGGACCCACTTAGACTCTGCTCCCTGGCGCGGTTGTTGCCATCTCTTGCGGTGGTCCAGTGGATCCACTACTCAGCCGTTACAGTTAGATCCAGCCATGGATCCTGCCAAGTCTTGCGGATCTTACGACCATTGTTGCCCAGCAGTTGCAGCAGATAGCACAACAGGCACAGCAATTGGGCCGGCTGTCCGCCATGATGTGACAACACTTGGCATCCCAGCACAACCGTCTTCTTCACCGGTGATTCCATAGCCTCCGGCTGTCCCGCTGGCATCCATAGGCCCGAAGCTTCGTCTACCATTGCCCACCAAGTTCGACGGGGACCCGAAGCTTTGCAGAGGTTTTATTACTCAGTGCTCCATGCACGTGGAGCTGATGGCCGACCAGTTCCCCACGGAAAGGTCAAGAGTGGCGTTTGTGGTGAGCCTGCTATCCGGAAAGGCCCTGGCTTGGGCGACACCCCTTTGGGACCGGAACGACCCTGTGACAGCGGACCTACAGGCCTTCCTCTCTGAATTCCGCAGCGTTTTCGAGGAGCCAGCGCGTGCGTCTTCTGCCGAGACGGCGCTCCTGAACCTTCGTCATGGGGACTCCCCCGTAGGTGACTATGCGGTCCAGTTCCGCACCCTAGCGTCTGAGCTGTCCTGGAACGATGCCGCCCTCTGCGCCACATTCAAGAAAGGTCTGTCCTGCAGGGTGAAGGACGCACTTGCTGCCAGAGATCTTCCGTCTTCCCTGGGCGAACTCATCCACCTGGCCACTCGCACAGACGTGCGTTTCACGGAGAGACAGGAGGAGCTTCGCCAGGAACGTGACTCGGCATGACCTCGCTGATTGCCTCGTCTGGCCCCTGTGTTCCAGAGATCTCCGCTGCCACTTCCGCAGGTCTCCAACGAGGAACCCATGCAGGTGGACCGGGCCCACTTGTCGGATGAAGATCTGTCGTGCTGCAGGAGGGAGAATCTTTGCCTCTATTGCGCCAGTCCGGACCATTTCCGCAGAGGCTGTCCGCAACGTCCCCAGTGCTCGGGAAATGCTCGCACCTAGGTGCCATAGGAGAGGCATTCCTAGGTGCTAATCCTCCCTCTCCACGATTGATGTTGCCAGTGGAGGTAACGACAGATGCAGGTCTATCACTCCGGGTCCCTGCCTTCCTGGACTCCGGCTCTGCCGGGAACTTCATTCATGCTTCCTTGGTGTCCCGTTACCGCCTGCCAGTGATCCGTCTGGAGAAGCCCCTGCTTATCTCTTCTGTCAGTGGGTAGCTTCTGAGCGACTCCATTCAATTCATTACCCGGCCGGTGTCCCTCCGTGTAGGGGTCTTGCACAAGGAGAGGATCACTTTTCACGTTCTGCCTCGTGCTTCCTCGGCGATCCTGTTGGGGCTACCCTGGCTGCAACGTCACACCCCTACGCTTGATTGGAAGACAGGCGAGGTCCTGCGTTGGGGATCGGAGTGCCAGGATCTCTGTTTGGTGGCACCACGCCCGGTGCCCACCTCTTCTCCACAGTCATCCTTTAAGTCTCTGCCAGGTCTGCCAGCGGAGTACCAGGACTTTGGGGACGTATTCTTGTAGAAACAGGCTGAGACGCTGCCGCCCCATCGGCCGTATGACTGCCCGATTGATCTCCTCCCCGGTACCAGCCCTCCGCGGGGAAGGGTCTACCCGCTGTCCGTACCTGAGACTCAGGCCATGTCGGCCTATATTCAGAAGAACTTACAGAAAGGTTTTATTCGTAAATCCTCCTCTCCAGCTGGTGCCGGGTTCTTCTTTGGACAGAAAAAAGATGGCTCACTTCGTCCGTGTATAGATTACAGAGGGCTAAACAAAATCACGGTGAAGAATCGCTATCCCCTACCGCTGATCTCCGAGCTCTTCGATCGACTCCAAGGAACGAAGATGTTTTCTAAATTTGACCTACGGGGGGCCTACAACCTCATCAGAATTCGAGAGGGGGACGAGTGGAAAACGGCATTTAATACTCGTGATGGGCATTTCGAATACCTCGTGATGCCCTTTGGGCTATGCAACGCTCCAGCTGTATTTCAGGAATTCGTTAATGACGTCTTCAGGGATCTGCTTTACACCTGCGTCATAGTATATCTGGACGATATCCTAATTTTTTCTCCAGACATTCAGTCTCATCGGGTACAGGTGCGCCAGGTTCTGCGACGTTTGCGGAACCACCGACTGTATGCCAAGCTGGAGAAGTGTCAGTTCCACCAGGCCAGCCTTCCTTTCCTTGGGTATATAGTCTCCGATCGGGGTCTACAGATGGACCCAGCTAAACTCTCTGCGATCCAGCAGTGGCCACGACCTGTCGGTCTTCAGGCGATACAACGCTTCCTGGGGTTCGCCAATTACTACCGGCAATTCATTCCCCATTTCTCCACACAGGTGGCTCCCATCGTGGCTCTCACGAGGAAAAACACAAATCCGAGATGTTGGCCTTCGGCAGCCGAAGAAGCATTCTCCGAACTGAAGTCTGCTTTTTCCTCCGCACCTATCTTGGTCCATCCTGATCCAGAGAGACCCTTCTGCCTAGAGGTGGATGCTCACATGCAGTTTCTTTTTTAAGACCTTCTCACCGGCGGAACGTAATTATGCCATCAGAGATCGGGAACCGTTGGCTATCAAATTGGCTCTGGAGGAATGGCGACATCTACTGGAGGAAGCTTGACACCCATTTGACGTCTTCACGGACCACAAGAACCTCCAGTACCTCCAGACGGCCCAATGTTTAAATCCTCGCCAGGCCAGGTGGTCCCTCTTTTTCTCCCGTTTTGACTTCAAGATCCACTTCCGTCCAGCCGAGAAAAATGTCAAGGCGGACGCCCTCTCCCGTGCTTCTGACGTTGCCGGAGAAGAACCTGTATCTCAGCACATCATTGCCCCTGAACGGCTGGTCCACGTGGCTCCTGCAGATCTTCGTAGTGTCCCACCGGGCAAAACCTACGTACGTCCAGCACTCAGGAGGAAAATTCTGGAATGGGGGCATAGTTCTCTTCTGGCCGGTCACCCCGGCATACGGAAGTCCTACGCTCTTATCTCACGGCACTACTGGTGGCCAACTCTGCTCCAGGACGTCAAGGATTTCGTTCTCTCCTGTGCCACATGTGGCCGGAACAAGGTCCCACGCCATAGGCCCGCGGGTCTCTTAGTCCCTCTACCCGTCCCGGAGTCCCCATGGACACATATTGGCATGGATTTCATCACGGACCTTCCTTCTTCTTCAGGGAATTCTGTCATCTGGGTGGTCACGGACCGATTCTCGAAGATGTCCCACTTCGTGCCCCTTCCTGGTCTTCCTTCGGCTCCTCAATTGGCAGGTCATTTCTTCCATCACATTTTTCGTCTGCATGGGTTACCCTCGCACATCGTCTCCGATCGGGGCGTCCAATTTGTCTCCAGATTTTGGCGTGCCCTGTGTTCTCGCTTCCAAGTCAAGTTGGACTTCTCTTCTGCCAGACGAATGGACAAGTGGAGAGAGTAAATCATATCTTGGCGGAATACCTGCGTCATTTTGTATCCGGTCGACAGGACAATTGGTCCGAGCTGCTTCTCCTACAACCATCGGGTCTCTGATGCTACGGGTGTTTCTCCATTCTTTGTGGTCTATGGTCGTCACCCACGCCCTCCCCTCCCCTTGGCTACGGCTTCCGAGGTTCCCGCTGTGGACAACCAAGTTCGGGATATCAAGGCCGTTTGGCGGGAGACCCGACATGCCTTACTCCAGGCTTCGGCCCGCATGAAGACCCAGGCTGACAAGAGAAGGAGACCTTCTCCTACATTCCTCCCAGGGGACAAGGTGTGGCTTTCTTCCAGATACGTACGCCTCAAGATCCCCAGCTATAAATTGGGCCCGCGGTTTCTGGGGCCCTTCAGAGTACTTCGGCAGCTGAACCCGGTGTCCTACAAGCTCTGCCTACCCCCATCTCTCCGGATTCCGAACGCCTTCCACGTCTCCCTCCTAAAGCCCCTGGTCTTGAACCGGTTCTCTCAGAGAAGTGCGTCTCCGTCTCCGGTGGTAGAGTCTTCTGATGTGTTTGAAGTAAAGGACATCTTGGCCATGAAGACCGTCAGGGGTAAGCGGTTCTTTCTTGTTGATTGGAGGGGCTTCGGTCCCGAGGAGAGGTCCTGGGAACCGGAATCTAACATTTTGAACCAAGATCTTATTCGCAGGTTCCTTCGGCCTAAGAAGAGGGGGAGACCTAAGGGGGGGAGTACTGTAGCGGGTGATGCCGCGCTCCGGGCCTCTCCCTTGCCCTCCCCGGGGTGCCTGCCAGGGACGTGTAGCGCCACGGGCGCACTCGCCCTCTGTACTCACCACACCACATTCCTGTTCCGTCCACGTCCTCTGCGGGCCGAGGCGCACTCGTTCTTGTAAATTTAAAGGGCAAGCGTGCAGGTAATTGGCTAATTGCCGGGCACTGCCCCTATATATTGGTTCGGCCCACGGTGCTTCCCTGTTGGATCTATGTTGCCTCGTGCCCTAGAAAAAGCATTCTTTAAGTGTGTTCTTGCCTTGCCGTGTACCAGACCTCTTGCTACGTTTCTCGACTCCGAACCTCTGCCGCCTGCCCTGACCTTCCTGCCTGCCCACGACTACGGTTCTCGCCTCTCAATTCTGTACCTCCTGCACCTCGGCCGCCACCGCAAGCCCTGGGCTCTGGTGAAAACCGGGACCTACTTAGACTCCGCTCCCTGGCGCGGTTGTTGCCATCGCTTGCGGTGGTCCAGTGGATCCACTACTCTGCCGTTACACAAATATAAGTAATTTTGGTTCCTATTTGACCTAAAATGGGGAAGGTTTATTCCGATTTCATGTCAGATAGTGAGAAAAACCTGCAGGTGGGGCTTTTTATATAGAGGATGGAAACTTCTGGTTTCAACTACATATATAATTAAACTCCCCTTTCATTTCATGTAGTGTTCTGAAAAAATGAAAGGGGAGTTCTGATTTTTTGCAATGGGCAACAAAGAAATTCTTGGACCTTCACAGTTTCCCCAAAGTTTTTTAACCAGAGTATAAGAATATCTACAGCTTCCAAACAAAAGCAACGGATCCAGCGGTCTTTACCAGCTATGAAAGTTTATTCTGACATCCAAAATTATACAAATGGTACATAAAAACTGTTAAAAACCAACGCGTTTCGGGCTTACATGCTAGCGCTTGTTCACGGTCATATCCCTACTAACTCATTAGTCTCTTTAAATAGAGGTGTAGGCGTGACTATTTCCGTTACGTCATATTCCTTCCTCCTTATTTAAAAACAAGACTTCTATCTATCACTAATTTTTCTAATAAATCTGCTCATTGCAATATTACCTTAAGGACATAGGGCTATTAATAGACCTAATCCGTTAACTTCAATAAATATATGCTAGGTCATTTCTATAATTCAGGCTGTCCGGCGCTCTAGTCTCAAGTTGATGGATCCAGTGCGCTTTACGCATGCGCACAAGATGTTCCCAGTCTCCTCCACTATATGGGCGATTGACTCCTTCTATACCGATGCATCTGAAATTTTCTACTGAGCAATTATGTTGCTCTACAAAGTGTCTGACCACTCCTGAATAGGTAACTGAACCTTTTCTTATGTTTGCCAAGTGTTCCTGTACCCTAACCTTCATCTTTCATATACATACCTATGTATGTTTTTTTACATTCAGTGCAGTTACTCATGTAAATTATATGGTCAGTATCACAATTAATAAATTTAGTTATTTTATGGCTTTTTTTGTTATCTGTATAACTTTCAAAAGTGTCTGTTTTATATGTATATTTACAGATTATGCAGCTTTTTTCCCACATGGAAAAAAGCCCTTAACGGAGTTGTCTCACTACAGGCTTTCAGCCTACCTCAGTGTTTCTGGCAGCATAGGATTTTTGAATTCAGGGGCGTGCTTCTTGTCTGCCTCTTCTCCCCCCCCTTCCCCTTTCCCCTATCCTCTCAGCACACAGACAGCTCTCCTCCTCCAACTGCAGTAACTTCTATACAGCAGGGGGAAGGCGAGGGGGTTTGCTGCCAGCGTTAACCCTGTGTGTGCCTGCCTAGGTCTGCTGCCGGTCGAGCTCTTTCTGCTCCTCTCCACAGAGTCAGGAGACAGCAGGGAGAGGGCTGATCTATGAGTGGCTATAGAGCCAAAGGTCTGTAAAGCTGTGTATGCTAAAAGCAGAGCAGGGCGGATGTAAGTGTTCCTATACCCCCAGCTTAGCATACAAATCTCCACAGACATATCAAGCAACAACAAACACAAACACTGTCCTCCCATCAGAACAGACACAGGGCAGCTGTGAAGTGAGTTACTATAATCACCATGTGTCACTAATACAGCAGACCAGGGAGGGATATGAACTGTTCACATGCTCCACTGATCTATTCTATTAGTATAGTCAAAGCTCCACAGACACATCATGATTATAGTAACACACTTCACTGCTGTCACATCTTACTGACCACAGATCAGCTTCACCTCTGCTCTCCTCAATCTGTGTAGAGAGCAGGAGGGAGCAGTCACACACAGGGTTAATCCAGCCAGCCCCGCTACACCGACACAGAACCCAGAGCCCCCCCCCCCCTTCCCCCCCCCTCCCGTCCCTACAGCAGCATCACATACTGTGCAGGTTGGGCTCTGTGCTCTGACCTGTATTGAGAAGCTGATGAGTCACCAGCACTGACAGCCAGTGAGATAAAAATCAACAGGTCGGTGGCTATAGTGATTTGAGGAGCTGATGCACTCCTACTACCAGGGATAACTCAAAATCAGTAGGACATTTGTAATGAACATTTATTGCAAAGCTGCTTGTTTTTTAAAGATCTTTTAATTAAAACCCAATCATTGTAGCGAGACAACCCCTTTAAGATTGAGCCATGTGTTTGTTGGATTTTTGGTGGAGAAACTACTAGACGTAACTTTATCTCCTATGGTTTTGCTTCGTCTAGCTACCATGGCTACCCTATCATCAATGATCTCCGCCAAAATGGAGTCCTGCCTCAAGATATTTAAGTTTTTGAAAAATATCTTTTTAATTTGATTAAATTCTAGGCTATATGGTGCAGAGGATAATCTGTAAATATACATATAAAACAGACACTTTTGAAACTTATACAGATAACAAAAAAAGTCATAAAATAACTAAATTTATTAATTGTGATACTGACCATATCATTTATATGATTAACTGCACTGAGTGCAAAAAAACATACATAGGTAGCAGTATATGAAAGATGAAGGGTACAGGAACACTTGGCAAACATAAGAAAAGGTTCAGTTACCTATTCAGGAGTGGTCAGACACTTTGTAGAGCAACATAATTGCTCAGTAGAAAATTTCAGATGCATCGGTATAGAAGGAGTCAATCGCCCATATAGTGGAGGAGACTGGGAACATCTAGTGCGCATGCGTAAAGCGCACTGGATCCATGAACTTGAGACTAGAGTGTCGGACGGCCTGAATTATAGAAATGACCTAGCATATATTTATTGAAGTTAATGGATTAGGTCTATTAATAGCCCTATGTCCTTAAGGTAAAATTGCAATGAGCAGATTTATATGAAAAATTTGTGATAGATAGAAGTCTTGTTTTTAAATAATGGGAAGGAATATGACGTAACGGGAATAGTCACGCCCACACCTCTATTTAAAGAGACTATTGAGTTAGTAGGGTGTTTTGCCAAGTTTTATCAATACAATTCGGGATACAGCTTTAAAGGGGTTTTGCCACGAAGTAAAATTGACGTGGGAAGCTTGCAAATTAAACAATAAACATTTTCACCATTCATCCTTATTAAAAATTCTGGACCGTTTTTGCTTTAGCTGCCCCTTTTAGTGATCCATTGTTTACAGCTCGTCTCCAGGGGATACGACCAGGGCTGCGAGCTCCTCAGTCCTGGTCACACATGCCCAGACATAACCTCTCCTCTCAGACAGCTACTGAGTGTTCAACCCCCAGATGTTGTTAGTCTACCCTTGTCCCCTATACTCCTTATCAATAAGTCAAACAGTGCAAAAAAATTAAAAAAAAAAAAACTCAATGAGCTATATGTATTGATAAAGAAAAAAAAAATCCATGAGTTCCTGCAGGGATCTGAACCTAGGACCCTTGTGTCGGGAGGTAAAAAAAAGCATTACCTCTAGGCTACAGTGTAGCTACTTGTAAATAAACAGACCTTTCTTTGACTAGAGAGAGGAAAGGCCTGGTGATGTCATCCTGCTGGGTCACATGATATACAATTCAATCAAATCTCACACTCCCCCTTCTGAGCACACAGAGCTGAAGAGCTGGATGCAGGAGGGATGAAATGAGATCGTGGCTAAACCTCTTTAAAGAAGACCAGTCAATTAATGATATAACACAGCTTTATTTACCATAGTCCAATAATAAATCAAGTATGATATTATTTTGCCATAACATAAAATGATTACAGAAAATAGGGAGATATTATGTACAGTTTGTAAGAGAAAAATAGTTATTTACAAAGATTTAAGTATTTACATCTTCACCTGGCGGATGCATCGACTTGGAACTTCAACCATTTGAGAAGCCGTGGAAATGGTGACAGAACGAGAATCCTCAAGGAGCAAGCTACACCATCTATAGACGTCTCTATGATGGGTAAGGAGGCTTCTGGTTCTCACCTTCCTGGCTTGTCAAATTTATATCCCTTAAACAAAATGGCGGACATTACCTAATGCTGTGTCAGCTTAAACAAAATGCACAGGTTTTATTTGCACATTCTGACCTTCCGCCATGGAGGGGCCCAAAGCCCAGGTTCGAAGTTCGATAGACAAAGACACCTCTCAGACTGATGACCACAGCCAGATAAACTTACAATGGTATGAGGATAAGCCTGCAATTCACAGCTTTGAATACGCAAGGACATGACTGTGTGTTGTAAACAGATTTGTTTGAATAGGTTAGAATTCGTTCCGGGAAAAAGTGCAGCCTGCTAAAATTTCTAGTGTGATTCTATAATTTATAATGATCTAATCTGAGTTATAAAAAGGAATGAAGGCATAAATTGTATACAGCAACAGAATACAATACATGCACCTAAAATATAACGTAAATATATGCAAACTTTGTACCATCAGAGCTGATTATATTAATTTGATATAAGATAGAAATAATTCACTATAATTTGGCTCAATAGTCATTTATTTTGACTAGCATTACATAGGGATATGACTGAGAACAAGGGCTAGCATGTAAGCCTGAAACGCGTCGGTTTTTAACTGTTTTCATGTACCATTTGTATAATTTTGGATGTCAGAACAAACTTTCATAGCTGGTAAAGACCGCTGGATCCATTGCTTTTGTTTGGAAGCTGCAGAGTTTCAGGCTCGCTGCCTGGGAGCCAGGATACCGAGCGGACCACAGCTGTTTGTTAATCATGGGAACCACACAGATGGATGCAAGGAAACGCTGAAGTTGGTGAGCTTTACTTCATCTCTTTCATTTTATAAGAATATCTGTAACGGGTGAGCGGGTAAAGCGGGTTGTGGACCCACTGGACCACTGCCGGGCTTGCTCCGAGGGGGCGTAACCAAGTGGCCATCGGGCATAGGTATCTTCACAGAGCCTTTGATGGTAAGGTTGGCTGACGCTGACAGCCACCAGGTGCTACCTCAGAGCAATCCCCAGCAGTGGCAGCTGACCAGACAGGCCAGAAGTGCCAAGGCTAGGCACCAACAGAATAGGGACCAGAGACAAAGCAGACTAGAAGTAAATATGTGCAGGTACAAACAAGACAGGACAAAACGGATGCCAAACAGGAAGGATAAGCAAAAGGTAAAGGGAACAATAAATTAGACAGACTGCAGACCCCAAGAACATAAGCAGAGACGTAAGCTAAACTCAGGCAAGAAACCAAGGCATGACCAGGGCTAGGAACACGGGCAGAGAACAAGGCAAGGAAAACTCACAAAGACCAGACAGAGACACAAAGGAGACCACATGGGGCACACCGGATGCTAACAAAACCAGATCAGAAAAACCAGCAACCGACTACACCAAGAGACAACATAAACAACAACAACAACATGACACAACAAGGATCAGGAGGGAGTGTGAGGAGAAGAAGGGGGTTATAAACCCCCAGGTGGAAGGGGATTGGGAGAGGAAGCCAACCCCTGCTGCACACTGTGGGAATAAAGGAAGGGAAGATGTGGCCGCCGCCCTCTATAGAGACAGGGGAAACAGGGCAGCAGCAAGATGGAGGAGCCCGCAATCACAGGTGAGTAAGCAGAAGCTACAGGTGCGCTCACAGCGACACTGCAAACAGGAAAACGATTCTGCGATAGGAACATAGGTACGACTGCGGTTCGCAGCAGAGGCCGCAGCACAAGGACAGGACCGTGGCACGGACCGTGACAATATCTAGTTACAGATATGATGTGAGTGTTACTTACAGGCGAGGTTGAGCTTTATGTCACTGCTGCTCTGGTTGTTTATTATGTTTTTAGCTTTACATACAAAAGACCCGGTGTCAGTAGCAGTGACAGGGCTGATGATGAGCGCGGTTTTGTTGTCAGTGAGGCTGAATCGGTTTCCTCCAGAAATTGGCGCCCCTTGTAGAGTCCATGAGTAGCTGACATCTGTACCAAGAGCCGAGCATCGTAGAGACACCGAGTCTATTCCGGGCCAGACAAGTCCTGATACATTACTCATCACTGTGACGTTAGAGACTGGAGCTGACATAGAAAATACAAAGAAGGTAGATTGGGCGGCAAATACTTGGCATAAATATTTCATAAATTGATATAAACATCCACATAACTCAGTTAACTGACAGTAAGAGCAGCGATATCCTCTAGTGTTCATGTTGACGAGCCTCAATGCCAAACTTTTAATCAGTTTCTAGTAAACTAGTCACCCACCACCAGCAAAGAAACATGGCTAAAAATGCTCCTTCTCAGGCTCTTCCCCTCATTACAGGCCAATGGAACAGATGCTAGATATTATTTACTGATCAGTCTGACCATGGTGAGTCGCTCCTTATTTCTAGCACCGAATGCTAGTTTACCTAAAGTAAAGACAAGTTTTAATGTTTAGAGCTCTGTAGCTTTGTGCACTACTGATTTTAAATCTCCTGCAGTCGTGACAGTGTAACACAGTGTTCCCCAACTCCAGTCCTCAGGTCCCACCAACAGGTCATGTTTTCGGGATATCCCACAGAATGCACTGACAATAATGAAATCACCAGTGCAATGCGGAGGAAATCCAGAAAACAAGACCCGTTGGTGGGACCTGAGGACTGGAGTTGGGAACCCCTGGTGTAACAGGAATATGTAGCAATAGCAGAGCTGATGTGTCAATCACTGCTATAGAACCACCCACAGCCTGACCAGGAAGTGCGTGTCTGAAGCTGCCTGTGACTCTGTGAAACAGCATGGTGAGAAAATCCCTTTAAGCTGTTCATATAGAAAGATGCGGATGCTATTTGCTGGAAAAAAAGAAGAAAGATGCAGATGGCTTCTTCATGGGAAGACTTCTCTTTCTTCTCCTAAGAACTTGAACTTCCGCAATACCTAGGATTTTCATTCTTGGTATAGTTCTAGTTCCTTGGATGTATTTTCTAGAATCAGATTATAAAGCTTATACATGGCAAAATGAAAACAACTGCACAATGAGCATCAATTCAGCTCAGTTTTAAGATCTTTGCTTGAAGCCAGTAAATAGAAACCTTCATTGTCTATTTCCAGCTGATACAAATCTGTCTTGGTCGTGTGATTATGATATGTCAAAAAAACAGAGAGATCTGTATGCAGGGCCAGACTGGGAATAAAAATCAGCCCTGGCACAAAGCCCCCACCAGTCTACATACAATATAGGCTTAAAAAATTACCATATTCTCGCCCCTCGCCACTTTTTAAAATAAACTACACTATAAGGGTGCTTTCACCAAGAGTATTTGTGGTGCGTTTTTTATGTCTTTTTGGTGTGTTTTTGTGTAGAAATGCACAGCAGTTAAAGGGGTTGTCTCCCTACAGAGTTTCATAGGATGCATGAGTGAAATACTCTGTCACTTCCTGGTCAGACTGACTGTAATTTGCATACAGCTCCTTGTTTTCATTCTGCTAATTAGTTTAAGTTAGCTCAGAAGCTCTCCAGAACTGCGAGCAGGAGTTTTTATCTGATCCCTCAAACAAAAGCACTAATTAGTGCTGTTTACTATAGATAAATCAAGCTTTTTACTGCAGGCCAGCACAGGGCTGCAGCGACCTGTGTGATGAGGTCACTCACTGCTATCCTATAGAACAAACAGCAGGGGGGAGAGATGTTTACAGGTCGGTCACGGAGGGAACAGAAATAGCCAGGGAGATGATAAATTCACTTGTATCTCCTTAATAAAAACAGATGAACAAAGCAATATATTTGGAAAATGTCTTTATTTTGTGTTCCCTACATTTTGAAAGCTATTCTTTGTAGCGAGACAACCCCTTTAATGCTGTACATTTCTGCACAAAAAAGCGCATCAAAAGATGCACCAAAAACCGCTCCGTGTATCAGCACCCTAGACACAAGCGAGAAAGAAATAGTGGCCTAAACTGCCACTATACAAGCACCAATATAACCTGCAACCCCACCAATCAGATCACCTGTAGTCAGGTCACCATCACATGAATATAGCACTGATTCAACACAGAAGTAAAATGACTCACAGAAGATGTCATCTCTGATGGGAGTTGTTCTCTTCTCCTTTTCTTCTCCATCTGGCCCAAACCTCCATGATGTCTTCTCTGATGAGTCGTTTTTCTCCGTCCAGTACAGAATGCAATGACATCTTATTCCGGCCACTACTCATCCCTGTAGAATTTACCAAGAAAACATCTTAGACTCATCTCTTTTCCAGCACTTTCCTATCAATTCCCACCTCTGTACAAATTCCCCATGCATAGAGCTCCAAAAAGTAATAGTGCCCCCTTTGGTGCCCCACACAGTAATTGTACCCCAAACAGTGTATGTTAGATCTTGAAAATTAGAAATTAAAAAAGTCAGACAAGTGACATGTAAATAGGTAGACCCCCATTAGGTAGATATTAAAGCAACCACCCCTCCCTCAGTAGGCAGGTAAGTATATAGACCTCCCAAAGCAGGTAGATATATAGGTACTCTCAGAATATAGATAAATAGGCCCCCTCAGTAAGTTTACAGATTTATTCAGCAGGTAAAGAGGTATATAGGGTCCCCTCATAAGGTAGGTATATATGGTCCCCCACAGTTAATAGTTGTACAGGACGCCCATTAGGAAGGTAGTTACATCGGCCCCCAGTAGTTAGGTAGGTAAACAGGGCCTTCCTCCATTAATTTGGTAGGTAGACAGGGCCTTCCCCCAGTAATTAGCCAGGTAGATAGGACAGCCCCCAGTAACTAGCCAGATAGCTAGGGCTGACCCCAGTAATTAGCCAGATAGATAGGGCTGTCCACAGTAACTAGCCAGGTAGCTGGGGCTGCCCCCAGTAACAACCCCAGATAAGCTAGGGCTTCCCCCCATTAACAAGCCAGATACTATGGCCTGGTCCCCAGTAACTAGTCAGGTAGCTGGGGCTGCCCCAAGTAACAAGCCAGGAATCTATGGTTGCCCCCCCGTTACTACAAGGTAGTTAGGGCTCGCCCCCAGTAACTAGCCAGTAGCTAGGGCTGCCACCCCGTACTGCCAGTAGCTAAGCTGCCCCCATAACTACCCAGTTAGTTTAGGCTGCCCCCAGTAACTAGCCAGGTAGATGGGCTGCCCCCAGTAATAGCCAGGTAATAGGGCACAATTTTAGCCAGGTAATAGGCCCAGTTAGCCAGGTAATAGGGCCAGGGCCATTTAGCCCAGGTAAAGGGGTCCAGGCCCATTTAGCCAGGTAAATAGGGCCTGGGCAAGTTTAGCAGGAAATATGGGCCAGTTTAGCCAGGTAATGGGACCAGTAGCCCAGGAATAGGGCCAGGGCCCTTTAGCCAGGTAAAGGGGGGCAGTGCCATTTAGCCAGGTAATGGGGCCATTAGCCCGGTAATGGGGCCAGGGCCAATTAGCCAGTAGAATAGGCCAGTTAGCCAGGTAATGGAGCCAGGGCCCCAGTTAGCCAGGTAATGGTGGCAGGGCCAGTATAGCTAGGTAAAGGGCCAGGGGCCCGTTAGACCAGAAATAAGGGCCAGTTACCAGGTAATTATGCCAGGGCCAGTTAGCCCAGGTAAAGGGGCCAGGGCCAGTTAGCCAGGGAAGTAGGACAGTTACCAGGTAATAGGGCCATGGCCAGTTTTGCCAGTACTGGGCCAGGGCATTTAGCCAGGTAATAAGGCCAGTAGCCAGGTAATGGGCCAGGGCCAGTTAGCCAGTAATGGGGCCAGTAGCCAGTTAATACGGCCAGTTAGCAGGTAATACGGGCCAGGCCATATTAAGCCAGGTAATGGGGCCAAGGTCCATTTAGCCAGGAAAAATGGGGCCAGTAATTAGTATAAAAAAAAAATAATAATTATAAAGAAAATAATACATACCTGTGACCCTTCTTCTCTCCTCCTCCGGAGCGCACTGGCAGCCGCATGCTGGCTGCTGAGCAGTTGCACTATGACGTTTATATCACATTGCGCGCCTGCCCCGTGGACTCCTGGGGGCTGAACGGCCGGGATCAGAAGATCCTGGCTGTTCTGCCTTGGCAGCCGTGATCGCTGCATGGCTGGGTCTGTGACCCATTCATGCAGCACAGTGGGATGGGGCCTGTCGCCTCTGGCCCAGGTCCGGTCGCGTGTGGGAACTGATAGGGCCTGAAACTGCAAAGGCACTCGAGTCCCGCCGGGAGACACACCGGCCCTCCCGGCGGGCTCTCCGAGCCGACGACTGCGGCCGGACCCCAGTGGCCCACGGGTCCGCTACATCTGGTTTGCCAATGGGCAGCCCGGGGCCTGCTCAGGAAGGAAGATTGATAGGCCTAAGGTAGGTAGGTGGGCCCCAGGAAAGTGAGCCCCATTGGTGGGTTTAAAAACCCCAAAAATTTCAGAGTAGTATTTGACCGGTTTTGTTTTGCAGGTTATTTTTTCCCACATTCGTTATGCAAGGCTTTTTGGAGAACTTTTGGCCAAAACGTCATGGGGGAAAAATTTCACTTTGTATCCCCCAAATTTTAAAAACACCGCTCAAAAAGATGGGCCCCTTTTTGTGTCCGCAAGTTAAATAAAGGCGGGACGGGGAAAAGATATTCTGACCCCCCTAGGCAAATAAGGCACATAGCGCCCCCCCAAATTTGGAAAATTACCCCACCCCCCTTAAACCATCCTTTCTCCCTTTTTCTTTTTGGAATTAAATGGCCTTAGGCGGGGCTTCCCTTTCCCCTTTTAGTACCCCGGGCCCTGGACATAAGCGGTTTCCAATAGCCCAATAATTCAGGAAGGGTTTTGGGGGCCCCTGGTAAAAAGAATCACAACTCCCAGAAAAAAAGACAAATTTCCCAAGGTCGCGGGAACAGTAATCAAGTTATGGGCCCCAGGATAATTTTTATTGTACAATTTTTATTTTTTAAAATTTTAAAAAAACCCAAAAGTTATTTTTAATTTACTGTTGCATTTAAATTTTGATCCGCAAAATAGAAAAGGGGGTTTCCCAAATTTCCCTTAAATAAACCTTAAAAAAGGGTGGGGCAGAGGTAAAATAGGAAAGAAATAAACTTCCCTTAAACCCGCTTTTCTAGCCCCGGGATCGTTCCCCGGGTTGTCACATCATGGTCTTGTCCTGCAGCCAACAAAGACCTAGGGGTTACGTGATGCTATACAGGAAAGAGAAACGGTTTTTTTACGTTCCCCCTCCTTCTTTTTAAACCTTTTTTAAAGGGGGAGTTCCCCCCCTAGACTCTAAAGGCAATGGAAGGTATGCAATCAAAATTGATAGGGCAGGTCTCCCCTCTATATTTTTTCTAGGGATTCTGAGAGAGCCAAACCCCACCCACCGACGGATCCACCAGAACAAAAGGGATCGTTGACAAGTTCAACAGGTCTCTTTTGAGACAACACTTTGAGGTTCTTTCCCCCAAAAAACGAGGGTCCTATGTGGGGAAAAATACCCCCAACGACCCCCCATCTCACCAAGTAATGCAAAAAAATCCACCCACCATGCCCCCATTTCACCACCACCCAAAGGGAAAAATACCCCACAATTCCCACCATAAGAGAAATACCGCCATTTTCACCACCAAAATTTTTTCTGAATTACCGTCACACCTTATACTATCACCACCACAAGTGATTATTAATAAGCCTCAAAATCTTGATGGGAACACCCCTTTAAGCATTGTAAAACCCTTTAACAGGCTTTGATAGTAGGTGGAAAAAAACAGACATTTGCCATTTTAATTCCTAAAAAAATTATAAAGGTTTTTAATAAATGGAAACATAAATGGGTAAGATTTTCCTAGGTGAGTATATTTAAGCAAACTCCTAATTTGGGAAAAGTTTTAAAAGTTTATATCAGGAACATATGGTTTATTAATTCAGTCACTATGTGGGGGGTAAATGTGGCATGGTGTTGTCAATTTGTATTTTAAGGAAAAAAAAAAATCAAAAGTTTTTCATAAAATTCTTTTAAGCCCTCAGATAGTTTGTTAAACTGCTTTTTCTGCATACTCCTACGAATATCTAAACCCCCACACAGTTTCCCTTGAGAAATGAATTTCCCGTTAGAAAAAAAGCAAGGACTTCCCCCCCCCCCAGATAAACAGAGGAGAGCTTCGGGGTATCAACAAAACTAATGCTTCATACTACTGGAAAAAATAATTCTCTAGCGACCAACCCAAATTTAACCCAAACTTGTGGGAAAGAATAGTCAAAGTGATTAAAAGTTCTATTGGGAATTAATTTTCTGGATTTAAAGCAGATTTCAGTTCGAAACGGAAGCTTCGTCAGTTTTTTTCGACTCTGGCGTCGGCGCAAAAAAAATAAATAAATTTAGAGGAGGCCTTATTTGGGTAGGAGTGGAACAAAAGATTCCACCCGATTTAAGCGTCTTGAAGTGGGCCGTGATCGGTACCCAGACGATAACCGGAGGGGGGCTGACGCCTTAAAAACGCTGCACGGTCCGGAGTGCCCCAAAACACTTGGGGCCCGATAACCCCACAGAAAAAGGTAATTAGCGACTTTTTTGTCTTGACTTTTTTTTTTTCGGGCATTCAGTGAGATCTTTTGGGGGTTGCGCCACCCCAGAAGACCTGTGTAAGGTTTGGTGGCCTTTTGTGTGCTCTGGAACTGAGCGTTTATTCAAATTTT